>JBDJHY010626145.1:0-16251 GCA_039654485.1 Withania somnifera | reverse complement strand
TTCCACAAAATTACCTAATTAACAACCGAAGCCTAGAATTCACAAACTCACAGTCGAACATGACTTTGTTTGGCCTTTCGGAGCTAACGGAATTGTCGGAATTTAATTTCAAGCTCGTCTTGAAGGAAAGTTGACTTTAGTTAATGAGTACTAAACTTGAAGCTCTAAAACACAAAATTTGAGATAATTCTCGACCGAGTCACCAGTGATCCGAACTATCGGTCCCAGTAAGTCATAAATGACTTGGAAAAACTATCGAAATACCCTAGGATGCAAGACACTGCGTATTTATCATAATTTACCTTAAGGGCTATTACAGGTAAAAATGAACAAACCTTTTATAATAACTATCCAAACAAATATCTGAATAAGAGGTGGGACTAGGCCACTTCCTGACTGCATCAATTTTCTGAGAATCAAACTAGATACCATCACTTGGTATGATATGAAAAATTATATAGCTCATCTTAACCAGAATTCACACGTAGAGAATATGGTATAAAGTTGAATGTCTCAAAGTTTCTACTAGAAAACTTAGAGGTGAATGGCATGCTCCCCCTCAATTATGGAATAACCTAGAATATGATCTATCAAAACTATCACTAATAGGTCCAAGTACTGCTTGAAAACCCTGATCATGAGGTCTATAAAGGTTTGAAGAGCATTAGTAAATGGGAGGAAATGATAACAAACTCAAAGTATCCATAACGGATTCTGAAATATTCTTTAAAAACACTCCCTAATTTTAATTTGATGGTAACTAGACATGAGATCTTTCTTTGGAAAGTAGCATCATGAATTTGATCTACCTATTCATCAATCCTAGAGATATATATTTGTATTTAGCTATGAACTTGTTATACTAAAGGTAGTTTATGCACATCCTAAGAGATCTATTTTTCTTATACATGAATAAGATAGAGGAAGCCCAGGGATAAACACTACTCTAGATAAACCCCTTATCTAAGAGGTCTGCTAACAGATCTTTTAACTCTCTAAGCTCAGCTGGATCCATTTTGTATGGAAGAATGGAAATCAGTTGAGTATATAGGATGATATTTATACCAAAGTCAATTTCTATGTCCGAAAGGATTTTGATATGTCTTCATGAAAAACATTAGCATTAGGGAACTTACTGACTACAGAAACTGACTTAGAGTCCTTAAACTGAATTAGATGATAAATACACCATTTAGATATCATCTTCCTAGATTTTAGATATGATATGAAACAAACCTGAAGAACTATTACACTACTCTCCCACTCATGGACTGGCTCATCTAGAAACTAAAATCATACAACCTAGGTCCAATAGTTTTAGTTAACTGTGTCATAGAAGGAATAGATCTAATCCATAAAAATAATGGAATCAAAATTTTTTATATCAACATCTATGAGGTTTCCTAGAATAAATTTCTGAAGTACTGATGTTGGATAGTTTTGATAGACTCTTTTTACTATGATAAAGTCATCACTTAGAGAGGAGATAGAAAAAAGGTTTAGTATGATCTTAAAGATTGACTGAAACTGATTTGAAATAAAGGGGGTAACAGAGGAAATGGTAGCTTGTGGATCTAAAAATTCATATACATCAAGAGTATGGACTCACAACTTACCGATAACCACATCTGGCAAGTCCTCATTGTAAGTCCTAGATCCCAAATCATAGAAATGATTTTGATGGTAAACTCACCTATGCTAGAGAAGTGCCCCGCTGGACTTGGTGAGTTGCTGATGTTGCTAAAGGTTTATATTTGGTTAGGTTGTTAGTATTCTCATAAGTAGATTAAGGGATATGTCCAAGTATATTGTATGACTGAATGCATCAAAAGAAACCTATATGAAAGGATAAATATTTACTCAAGTATTTCTTGCCACACAGGTTGCAAGTAAGGTAAGTGGGCGTACCTGCAACACTACCCTGAGAGAATAACCTTGGAGACCTAACTTGTTGATTATGTTTGGGCCTAGATTTCTAAGATGAAGGAATGAATGAAGAAGGAGTTGGTGCCCTAAAACTTTATTGCTAGTGTTGGGGTGGTTTGACCCTTCACAAGATCTAGGCTGACTAAACTCATACATTCCAGTCTTGACCTTTTTGATTTTATATCTCTCCCTCATCTTATCTGTGTTATCTTCTATATGCTCTAGGTGAATCAAAAATTGCTCGGTATCCAGAATTTACATGGTTGATATCACTTCCTTCAACAAATAAGGGAAAAGCTTGGAAATAGACAAACTCATTTTGCTACACATGTAAGCGACTATCTCTATGAAATACCTTAAGAGTTGAGTAATCATATACAAAACCTCTCTATAGTAATGGAGGCCTATTATAGATTTTGGAACTCTCTGGTCTTAGCTACCCTTTCATCCCTAGGAATGAAATGGCCCAAGATGGCCTCTTCAAACTTTACGCAAGATGGAGGGGCAACACCAACTAGTTCTTCACCCGCTGATCTTCATATAGTATAGCTACATCCTTCAACTGGTAGTATGAAAAATCAAATCGATCAACCTCAAAAACTCTTATCACAACACTTACCATCAAAATTCTTTAATTGAATTTTGTGAATTTCCCCCAACTTGAATCTATGAAATTCAGGATGGCTCATCTAGAATAACTCCTAGACTCTAACGACATTAGTAGCTGGTACAGCTGGTGGAACTCTAGGGTAGACTACCTACTACTAAGATTGGGCTATGGCGGTTTGTGCTAACCAACTAGATGACATTCCTAAACACTGTAGTACACATATTATTTGAATTAGGTTCAGTGTCTAGTGCATTCTAATTCTGATTGGAGCATTTGGACACGTGATTTTTAACCTCCTAGAACTTCGTAACCAATTTAACTCATACATTTTATACATAATATAATATAAGTAATTTAATTTTTAGCTTATTTTATCTTTAGTATTTTTATTTTAATGTTTTACTTTTGATAGATCATATTTACAAAAATAAAAAAATGATAGCATTTTTGTTGGATATAAGTTTTTATTTTATGTTTTAATTTTTTTTAAAAAATAATTCTTTTAATTATATTTAAATAAATAACTGTATATTTCTTTACTCATAATTTTGATTCAACTTAATTAACTAAGTAGTACTTTCTACTTGTTTTGTTTCTATTTTTAAGAAAAGAAAGAGAAAAAGAAAAAAATGTAATCTTTCTATAATATTTTAGAGTTTTATAGACACTTCGGGATGTTTCTAAAACCTCCTAGAATCCCCTAGAAAGTTCCACATTATTCAAATTTGAGAAAATAATCAACAACAAAAGCTTGAGGCTACACACACACGATCTACAATTCTCTCAATTTCCATTGTTCACACCCACAAATTTTCCTTTAGATTCTATTTTCACAAAGAACCTCTAAACTTTTAAACATTAGATTAGTTTATAATTACACCTAGAACAATCTACTAAATTTCCTAAAGAATTCCCAGAAACCCCAACTAACACTCCACCACTGGAATCATACACTTTATCATTTAAAATAATACTCATTAAGAGGTGTATTGTCATCGTCATCAGTCATCATTTTAGTCCTAGGTTCTTCATGACTTGGGCGGTGATGCCATTTTAGAGTCTCCATTTGGTGGTGTATTGGTGATCAGTGGGTTAATGTAACGTCGATCATCTTTGGTTATGGTTAAATATGTCAGAAAATTAATTAAAAATTCATATTATGGTTCATTTCTGTTCATTGAACTTTTGGCACTAATTAATCTTATTCTTTGGATGATCGCTCAATATATATTGCCTTAGCTTTATTTCCCTTAATTAATTATTATATTAAATTAGTTAATTGTTCTCAGTTTTAATGCTTGAAATCATAGATAACATGAAGATAATTTATGGGTTGGATTGAGATTGAATGTTATGAATAAGAATTAAAATTAAAAAATTTTCAAAATATTTGGGGTTTATTCGAAAAATGAAGCACGGATGAAGTTACTTGGAATTGACATATGATCTTTCTCTATTAATTAGGTAATTGATTTCTTTAGTTGTTCACTAATTTTATGTAATTTTTGATAATTGAGATTCCAGTTGGTAGGAAACTATATGTGATTTGGTTTATCATGTTTGTATGTTTATATTTTTACTGAATGTATTCATTTTTCGGTGAAATTCCTTAAAGTACTTTTTATTTGTATTTCGGGTAATGCCCTAAAGTATTATGTGTCTACCTTTTTGATTGAGTTAGCTTAAGGTGGTTGGTTTTCATTGTCAAGGGAATTATACAAGAAATCCATAAACAACAAGATCGAGATTGGTGGTAAGGGAGATATTGGTTAATGGTTCTGAGCGATTCCTTGGTTTTTAAAGAGAGAATGATGACAAAATGATCACATACTAGACTCGTGCTCACATAAGTCTTTTGCTGATGTAGATAACATCATAACTCTTGTGCAAAAATTCTAATGCCATCATAAGATTTGAGGACGATTTGAGGAAAAGCTTTTCTATATTTATCTAATGAGGTTGATGTGAAATGAATACAATATCAGTCATGATGATGTGAAAACTATTGGGTCAAATGCTATTTTTAGCAATTGGAAAAACACTTTCCTCGTCATGGGAAGGTTGCATGATAACCTATTTTGTTGCCTTTATGAAATTTGAATTATTTAAGGATTGTAAGTCATATTTTTACTTTTGCTTCTTTTAATAATTCAAATACTTTTCCTTCCTTATAAATGTATGAAATGTGTAGTCTCATTTTTTATTATTTTGTATTTTTTTCCATTTTTTATTCTCATATCTCTCTTGAGGTTTCACTTGTATAATTCTTCACAGCTTTATTGTAATGACATGTTATGCATGAGGAACATTTGTCTAGATCTTACAATTCTGTCTAATCATGAAAGAAAATGCACTAGTAAGTTCAAAATAACAAATATTGATAGAGGTGTGAAATAATTGAATTGTTTGTTGAAGTTTTATCATGAAAGAAGGAAAAATAATCATTTTGTAGGTCATAATAATGAACCAATGCATAATAAGAAGGTATACCTCAATGTAGTTTGTTGAGGATCAGTCAGATGAGCCATTTCATTTGAAATAAAAAAGAGTCGGTAGGGAAAGTTCATTCTAAATTAACATGTGTCTTCTGTGGTGAAGAAGGTATTGCCTAAAGAAGATTTGTAGTTGGCCGACATGAAAGCAAGTGAATACATGTCCATCAATCCAAATGTTTTGAAAAGGTATAGAATGATTTTTACTTCTGATTTCTTAAAGTGCATCCTTTGAATGTGATATTTTTTGAGGATTAATATGACGAAGGCATTTCATTCTCCTCTCCAAATACTGGGTCATTCTTTACTACCTTTTTTAAGCCTTTATTTATTTTCTTCCATACTCTTCTCCTGGGGTAAGAATACAGTCAAGAAAATAAAAAAAATATTGAATAGAGTCATGAAAATGAAAGAATAAAAAGAGACTTTTACTTTTGAAAAGGGAAGAATTAGAGCTGAGAAAAGATACAAAAAATCAGAACAAGCATCATGAACTATGATTGATCTAACTCTTTCTTGACAAGGTATGTAGGAATCTCTTCCCTGGGTTTGGTCCAATCAATAATAGGTTTAGAAATTTCCCTACTGACAGAAACTGGGGAATTTTTTTCTTTGTAAAGAAAATAAGTCGATTCCAAGAATTATAATTTCCAACTGTTCATATTAATGTATCTTCATTCCATTTTTTTCTTTATAAGAAAAATCCACGTTATAGTCCAAAGAATGTCCTTCTGATTAATTCTTTAAGATGGAAATTCAAGAAGGATTCTAGTCGTGATTATCATACAAGGATCAACATAACAATTAATGAAGAAATTTAGTCGTGATTATCATACAAGGATCAATATTCTCACGAGCATCTAAAAGAAAGAATAACTTGAAAGAAAATAAAAAAATAAGAGAGTCTTATTGTTTAAGACACTTAGAAGCACGATGAGGTGATGATGAGTTGAGAAAATAATGAAAAATGAGTGATGTTTGCCAGTGAAAATCCTTTGAGGAACCACTAACCGAATAGGATCCATTAATTTAATCCAGAGGTCAAAAATCAAATGATGACTTCAAAATTAGAATCCAGGAAAGAATGAGACATAAATTGATCAGATAGATCAAGTCGTTTAATCCACAATGCATGTCATGTAATCGAAGTTTCCCACTTAATTAAAATAACCACGTCTCTTTTTTTCCCGGTCAAGACATCTCTTACCAAATAATATTGCTTTTATTTTGCATTATTTTATTTCTTTTAGTGAGTCGGTCTTGGTCAAAGTAAAAAAAAAAAAAAATTATTTTAAAATTTTCTATCAGCTTTCCAATTGTAAAAAGTAAGTTTGCTAGCGTATCCAAAGTTATATAACTCAATATAAGTAACATGTTTAATGAATAATATGAATTAAAAATTTAGTGATGGTTGGTTGGAACAATAATAAAACGATGTAGAGTTTTAAATTTTTTGAAATTGATTTGAGATGTCTTCAATGAGACCGTCTAAGCGACAAGTACAATTGACTCTTGTTTAAGACAAGGTGAAATATGACGATAGCAGGAGTTGTCATCCTCAAAGACAAGTCCATAAACCAACCATTATTTTGATACTCAAAATCTTTTTTTCGTTTTCTTAAAACAGGGACAATCTTGTTGAAGGTTATTTCTGAGATTCGGACACAAAAGTAGTTGTGGTAAAATTCATCACTTTTATCTTTTAATGCATTCATTCTGCCGGTGAAAACTTGTGGAATTTTTTTTTTCTCATGTTTTTGAATTTTTTTAAGATCCTCCTCATAATGGGATTATCAAGACCCTCCTCATAATGGGATTTTCAGGACCCTCCTATATGATAGAATTATCATCCCTCCTCTTACTGATAGGATTTTTAGGACCCTCCGAACAATTTGATTTTAGGATCTTCCTACCAATGGGATATCAGGACCCTCATATAAATTGATTTTTTTGGAATCTCCTACTAATGAGATTTTCAGGACGTTCCTAAGTAATGTGGCTTTCAGGACACTCATTCTAATGGTATTTTAAGGATCCTCCTAAATAATTGAATTTTCAGGAACCTCATACTAACAGGATTACTTAGGACCCTCGTAATAATGGGATTTTTAGGACCCTTTTACAAATGAGATTTCAGGAACCTCTTAAATAATGGATTTTCAGGACCTTCTGCTAATGTGATTTTAAGGACTCTCTGACGGGATTTTTAGGACCCTATTAAGTAATTGGATTTTCAGGACCATTTTTATAATGCAGTTTTCAATTTTTTTCTTTAGTATCTCCTTGTACAAACACCTTTGAGTAGTAAGTCTCTCTATTACCTCTCTGGATAAACACTTCTCGATAGCAGATCTCTCTTTCTTATATCATTGGATAAACATATTTTAATAAAAGGTCTTTATGTATTTTTCTCCTAGAATAAAAATTTCCTAGTATGGGATTATTCTTTAATGTTTTAGGTACTAATATTTGAAAAAAAATCCCACTAAAAACTTCGGAGAGAAAATATTTTTTTTTTTTGTTTAAGATGGCTTGAAGGTTTTACCCATATAGTATTGTTTGATGATTGGGGATGAAGTACCATGTCTTCATGTAATATCTAATCTCAATTATGATCAGAGTTGGCATGCCGAAGTGCAGAATTATAACATCTATTTCTATACAACTACCAATCATAAAAGAAAGCATTCAAGAATTTTTCTAGTCATTATTTGGAAAAATGTCAAAGGCACACATCAGTCTCAGTGTCAATATTCAGGACACTCACCAGAAAAGCAAGGTGATAACAAAAATAAGATTCAAGTGAATTTTCATGTCAAGATTTAAATAAGGATTTCTAGATAGGATCTTCTACTTGTATTTTAATTTTGACTATTATATTTTCTTTTAATGTAATAAAAAGAGTCGCGGAGCGTAGCCTCAATGGGATCTCACTCAACCTCCAACTTATTTAATATCCATTATACAACTCCTTGAACTACACGTGACTCATTTCCCTTATAACCCAAGATATGTTGGATGTCTACAAATTAGGACTCGATAGCATATTTTTTGTTTTCCCTTCTCTTTTTGGATAAGGGTCGAGTCAAAACTTGTGTTGTCTACTTCCTTGTCTGAAAAATCTTCATATTCTCACTCAAAGAGGGGAGAATGTAGACATATGATTTTTGACCCTCCCAGACTTCATAACCATTGTAAGACATATATTTTCTACCTAATATAATATAGGTTATTTTTTAGCTTACTTGTACCTTTATTATTTTTTTATGTTTTACTTTTGATAGATCGTATTTAAAAGTGTAAAAAATGATAGAATTTTTATAGTATTTGTCTTAATTTTATATTTTAAAAGTATTTAAAAGAAATAAAAAATATTTTATTTTAATTAGATTTAAATAAGTAAATGTGTATTTCTTTAGTCATAATTCTGATTTCCTTAATTAACTAAGTATAAATTTCTACTTATTTTGTTTATATGTTTAATAGAAATTAGAAAAAGAAAAAATTATTCACATTCTTTCCATAATATATTATAGTTTTCTAGACACTTTTGGTTTTTTCTAGAACCTTCTAGATTCTTCTAAAAAGTTCCACACTATTTTGGTTTGAGAAAATAATCCAGAACAAATGATTGGGGCTACACACACTTGATCAACAATTCTCTCAATTTCCATTGCACACACTATACATTTTCCATTAGACTCAATTTTCATAGAGAAACCCTAAACTCTTGACCATTATTTTTTTTTTAGTTACACCTAGAACAATCTTCTATCTCCCATAAAAAATTCCCAGCAACCCCAACTAGCACTCCACCACTAGAAACATACACTTCATCATTCCATATAATACTCATCAAGAGATCTATTGTCATTTTCATAGGTGATTGTTTTAGTCTGAGGTTATTCTCGACTTGGGTTTAGATATCATTTTAGTCTTTCTATCCAGTGGTCCATTGGCGGTCAAAAGGTTGAGATACCATAGATTAGTTTTGGTTGCGGTTATGTAATGACCCTTGGGTTCATTTTTATATTTCCACGTTTTATACGTAGTTAGAGTGTTCTTGTAATTGCTCCAAGTTTTTTATGACTTTCTATGAATGATGGTTCAGTTCCTTGAAAGTTTTATAACACACTACCTTTATATTTATCAGTTCCATTTATACGATCACAAATTTCCGTTTTGTTGATTCGTTTGAGTCTAGAAGGTCGATTACATAAAGTTTTCCCGTATGGAATATTGAAATCACACTTAGATTCCATCCAGAGCCTTAATTTTTACATTTACAAATTGAGGATGGTTGGGCTGGGAAACATGACGATTGTGGGGGCTAAAGGTCACGATTTGAAAGGTCATACACATAACCCATTGTGAAATCGTGGGTGGTGGCCACGATCTCGACACCGCTTAGAATGATAGCAATATATAATTCCTTTTTTTTCCAACTTATATGGGAATTTCCTTATTTTCTCTACAATTCTCTTCCATGTAAGCATACAATAGTATCTATTAGGGGTCCTAATCATAATTGTAAGTCATACAAAATCGTTGTGGTGCTCCTACGATGAATTCTACTGGATAATTTTATTTTTTCTCTTTAGTTATAAAATTACTATATTATATATATACTTTCCTGGTTTGTTTCTTCATTTTCTATTGTTAGTTTGAGACTTATTTTTTACTATATGATGTATGAGCTATGCTTTACTTGTTGGTATAAATATTTAATTTTTTTGAGATATTAGGGTTTACAGACCTATTTTTAGTTTGGATTTTTGCCCCTTATTTATATAGAAATATGGGTATTGTTTTACTCATCCTTACTTGCGAATAACATTTTTTCTAGATTCGTATAGTGCCAAGCTTATTCATGATTTTTAGTCTCTTATGGTGTAATTTTTGAGTTTTTCGTTGGCGCCAGGTACGCTAAGATTTACTTTCTTCGTACTAGGTCTTAGTTTAGTATATTTATGATAAAGGGCTAGCTCGGGATAAGACTACTAGTTGGATTCTTGCTATTTTTATTCTTCCATCCTATGTCCTACATAATTGGCTTGTAGTTTAATTACTTAACTTGGGGATATGTTTCCCTATTCATGTGTCCAACGTTGACTCTAGAACATAGTATGGTTGGGGAGGAGTATAACCTTTGGTGTGTGTCAGTTATATGCTTACTCTAGAATATCGATTGGTTAGGATGGGATTATACTAGTTGCTAGATATTAGTAGTTATCCTCTGGTTTAGGCTGGTGGCTTTATAGCCGATCTAGGTACGCCAAGTGTTTTTTGTTTCAACTGAACTGTTGAATATGATTAGTATTTTTGTTTTCACTTTTATATAGATAACCATATATCATAATGGAGAGATTTCAGCCCTGTGTGATGATATTGTACCCTAGCCTAGTGTAAGCCTTGGAGTGAGTTATACTATAGTAAGATGTGATGGATCTATGTTTTCCCATATATGGGTTTGTGGGAAGTTGTGGCATCTTTGATATGATTACTTGTGGTTCAAGCCCGAGTTAGGCTAGGAGATTTTATACCTTATGACTAGGGATTGGAAGCTATCCTATAGATTCAAGTTAGCATTCGTAGACCAGTTTAGTCAATAGATATATTATATGTTTCGAGCATGCATTAATATTCTTAAAAGGTAACTTGATTTTGACTGAGTAATAACCAAAACCTGATTTCATATACACCATATGTATCCATGACTATTGTAGCTGTATGGAGCTATTTTCTTGCACTATTGTATTTGTTTTCTCACCGACACTCTAATTTATGGCTGGATTAGATACCTCCACGGATCATCTTTCCATGAGCGATAATGCATGAGATGCTTTTGTTAGATATGAGTTGTTTCATGGGAAAGAGGTATAACATAGTAGGAGTTCTAAGTATACGGGGAAGCTTCCGTGAGTCTATTCCCGGTAGATTCTTTGTACCGGGGAGGGTGTGTACATGTACTATTTACTTATTAGCACCTTGTTGCATTACATCCCTATGCACTTGGTTGCACACCAATGGCTTACGAGGGAAGTCCCCTTGGTTTACTTATGTGATGATGTGTTGGTTTCTAGCTAGGCTTTGTGGCTATTCTTCCATATTTTTTATAATTTTGCTTGTTATATTTATAATTACGTTCAGTGGCTACATTCCATGTGATCCTTTATCTCATATTGGTCTTTTCCTGTGCTGGTTACATTGGAGTTTTAGGTCGGTGTTGCATTTGGTCATTATTTCCTTGTGACCCAAGTCCTGTGTGTTATACCCTGATAGTGACATTCCTTCATATAGTTATCTAATGATGCACACATAGGTAGATGATCCTTCACCGCATATATTAGCTTTTATTGCAGTCACCCCTATTCTGTTGTTCATTATGTACGATTGGCTTATTTGTTTATGATTGTTATTTTCCATGCTTATGCTTACTATTGCTCGGTCGGCCTATGATAAATACTTGGTACCTACTTTTTTTTGGTACTCATGCTACACTTATGCATGTTTTTGTGATGCTTATAGTACAACTCACTAGGGTAGACACGATTGTGGGAGATAGTTGGTGTTGTTCTAAAAGATTTCGGAGAGTTGTTGGGCGTTCGTACTTACTAGTTTTCTTTCTGTTATCAGGGTTGTCCTAGTTTGATTTTGGATAGCTAATTTTTTGTAGGTTTTCTTGGTTGAAGGATATATTTTTTACTATTTTGTATATAGATGCTCAAAATCCACGATACCAGGTTCTGGGGAATTTACTTTCTTATTGTGTTTCTATTCTCTCTTCTTCTTCTCTTATTCCCTTCACTTTCCTTTGGTAATTTATACTGGTTCATTGCTACTTACTTAAGTCCAGGGCTAGGCTTTTCAATAGGTTGGATGTAGATGCTATCACAACTCAATTTTCGGGTTATGAAAGAGTGGTATCAGAGCTCTAGGTTCATTGGTGACTCCGTCTATCAGCCAATATCTGTGGAAGCAACGGTTCTCTAGGAAAACCAGATGAACTGTAGCTAACTCTGGCTACAATGCAAGTCTCTAGGCAACATCCCAAACCCTCTGTAAGATCTCATAAGGCCCAATAATATCGGGGTCTAGGATTTCCCTGCCTACCAAATCTCATAATGCCCTTCATAGATGAAACCTAAAGAAAGAAAAAGTCTCTAACAATGAACTCGAGGGGCCGAATCCTACGATCCACATAGGAATTTTTCCTACAATACGCTGCCTGCAACCTCTCCTGAGTAGGTTTGACCATGTATGTAGTATCTCAAAGCTATTCCAAACTCTGGAGTCTATCCTTTCCACCACAACAAATGGGTGATCTACAACGCCTGCCATACAAAGCCTAACAATTCCATTTGAAGACTGGAGCGGAAGCTGTTATTATAAGAGAACTCTACCAAGGCCAAGTGTCTATCTTAATTACCTCCAAAATAAAAAAACATTAGCACACAACCTGCAGTAAAGAACCTAAATAGTCCTCTCAAACTTCCCATCAGTCTGTGGGTGGAAAGTTGTACTCTAATCAACTTTGCTACCCAACTCTCTCTAAATTGAACTCATAAAGCATGAGGTAAACTATGCACCTGATGAGATATGGTGGAAATAGGATACCCATGAAGTCTAACCACCTCATAAACATACCACTCAACCAATCTTTCCATACCCTAAGTAATATGTTGTGGAAAGAAGTGAGATGACTTGGTCAATTGATCCATGATGAACCAAATGCAACAAAAATCTTTAGAAGTGTGGAGAAGGCCTGTAATGAAATCCATAGTGATCCTCTACCATTTCCACTCAGGTATAGGGATCCTCTGTGTCTTACCACTTGGTCTCTAATTGTTGAACTTCTCTTTCTGGGAGGTCAAACACCGAGACATAAAGGACACAATAGATCTCCTCATACCCCGCCATTAGTAGTGCTAACTCAAATTGAGGTACATCATTGTGATACCCAGATGAATTGAATATCTGGAGCAGTGACCCTCACATAATAAATTTGGTATCAGATAACAAACCCTCGAAATGTCAATGAAGCCATGAACCAACAACACACCATAAGAATCTACCATAAGCCAACTAAAATCACTCGATAGAACCTCTCTCTCAACTAAACTAAATGTGGGTCCTCGTACTGGTGCTACCAAATTTGGTTATATAAAGATGATCTAGACTAAATATGGGAAATAATCCACTCCAATGCTAAAAGATCCAATCTAACCATCATGCTGGCTAAGAACTGAATGTCCCCACCCAATGGCTTCTCGAAAATAGAAACTATAGCTAGGCTACCCAAAATCAACACCATCCATCTCAAGGCATTAACAACCACATTAGACTTGCCTGGATGATCGAGAATACTAAAATCCTAGTCCTTCAAAAGCCAAAACCATCTATGTTGCATCAAATTAATCCTCTTCTAACTCAAAATGTTCTGCAAGTTGCGGTGATCTGTGAAAATCTCGCAATGGACCCCATATAGGTAGTGCCCCATTTATTAAGCGCAAAAATTACTGCCACCAACTCCAAGTCATGGGTGGAGTAGTTGCGCTGCTAATAGTTGAGCTGCCTGGATGCATAACCTATAACATGGATCTATAGCATCAGAACAAAACCCAATTAAACACTTGAAGCATAAAAATATACTATAAACGACCTCCCCTCAACTGGTAATACAAGGAATAGAGCTGTAGTCTGTAACTTTATAAGCCTCAAGAAGCTAGACTCACAATCAGCTGACCATTGGAAGGGCACATCCTTCTGTGTCAGTCTAGTAGATGGGGTTGAAATAGAGGAGAAACCCTGAATGAAATGATGATAATACCTAGTGAACCCAAGGAAACTATGAATCTCTGTGACGGAAGTAGGGCGAGGTCAATCACAAAATGCGACTATCTTAGCCAAATTGACACTAACATCGACATCTGATACAAATGGCTAGAAAACAGCTGAGTCTAGCCAAACTCACACTTTAAGAACATAGTGTAGAGTTTCTCAGTCCTCAAGGTCTGCACCAAAACTCTTAGGTGTTCCTCATGCTTGAATCGACTCCTCGAGTGAACAAATGTATCATTTATGAAAAAAATGATGATTAAGTCAAAATTAGGCTGGAATATGCGAGAATCAAGTCCATAAAGGTTCCAGGGGAATTATTTGACCCAAACAACATCATCAAGAACTCATAATGCCATATATCATCTGAAAAGCTATCTTCGGCACATCCTAAACCCAAATTCTCAACTAGTGATAGCCATACGTCAAATCAATCTTAGAGAACATAGTGGCTCCTTGAAGTGGATCAAACAAATCATCAATATATAGCAGGGGATACTTATTCTTCATATTTACCTTGTTCAATTGCCAATATTCGATACACATCCATAGAGAGCCATCCTTTTTCTTCACAAATAACACTAAGGCACTCGATGAAGACACACTAGGACAAATGAAACCCTTGTTAAGTAAATCCTACAACTGACACTCAACTCATGAAACTCAGATAGGGTCGTATGGTATTGACGAATAGAAATAGGCCTGGTGCCCGACTCAACCATAATAGAAAAGTCTATATCAATCTTTTGTGGGAGGCCAAGAAGATCAGCAGGAAAAACATCAAAGAAACTTTCTAACAACAAGCACAGACTCAAGGGAAGGGGACTCAACACTGATATCTCTAACATGGGAAAAATAAGTGCAGCAGCCTCAAGTAATAAGTCTATAGGCCTGAAAATAGGAAATAACTCAAATCAATAAAGAGCTAGTAGGACCGCACCACACTACTACGGGTATACCAAGCACAGATAAGGTCACGGTCTTTGCATAAAAATACAGGACAACAAGATAGGGAGATAACTAGTCCATGCCTAAGATCATATCAAAATCTAGCAAATAAAGATCAATCAAGTTAACCTAAGTGTCGTGACCCTGAATTTTCACTAGACACGACTAATAGAATCGATCCACCACTAGGGTTGTGCCCACCTCGATAAATACATTCAAGGGTATAGCCAGCCACTCACTAATAACAACCAATCGTAAAGTAAACTAAATAGATATATATGACAAAGTAGAATCCACACAAAATAATGTAAATATAGAAATAGTAAAAATTTTAGTGACAACAACATCGGACGCCTTAGTCTCCACCCTGGTGGGAATGGCGTAAAACTGACGTTGACCCCCATCCTATTGTACACCTGAACCTCTACATCTACCTCTACCCCTACCCTATCTCTTATTGGTGGAAGGGCCTACAATGGCTTAGCAGGTAACATTGTAGCCTGAGTGGCCCTATGATGTGGATAATATCATGCAACGTGGGCTCGATCTCTACACTTAAAAAACCCCTCAGAAAAATGATCTATACAGACCCTAGATAGTATTTGGAATAACTATCCCTCTTCTCATGTTCGTAGCAAGTATTACAGCTATTGAATAACCATAAAATCCATCGGCTTGGATTATGAACCTACAAATGAGCCCCTGGAGGGCTGGCTGCTCGACCCAATACCTGAGGCCTGATACTATCGGCTAGACTAGACCTTTTAGCCAATATCATGACCTCCTAATTTGGACCCTAAAAAATCTCCCTGATGCTACTTCCTTTTGTCGTTTCCCCCTTGGTCCTAGCGAGCCAAAGTCTCCATGTTGCGGGCATGGTCAAAAAATCTAGTACAAAATTCTATAGTACTAGGAGAAACTCAACCTATCCTCGCAAATCAAACCTCATCCCATGATCAAAAGGGCGAATATGGTCTTTCGATGAAAATAATAGGTCACCAGAATGTCTGGACAGGTTAAAAGAAGAAACTCATACTTAGAAATTATCATAGATCCCTGATACGAACCCTTAAACGAAGCATGTAATGCCTTAAAGATGCCCCTAGGCACATACTATTCTTTAAAAGCCTCCCTAAACCACCCCTATATTAGTGGGACTGACCTTTATTGTCTGGGGTCTCGATATACCTGTCACAACTATGCTCCTGAGAATCTTGTGTGGGTGATCTGTAGGAAACGGTCAAGCATCTTCTGCACCTCAAATGCTAGTAAAGTAGGAGCAAGTATTGGTGCAGAAGTAGTTGTAGTAGCCTAAAATGATACAATCAGTGGGGCTTCTAGGGCTACAAACACTCTGGGAGATGGTGCACCTTATGTCGTTCCCTAAGAAGATGATTGTGGCATGTCTACCATTGTACTATTTAACATCTGGACCAT
>JBDJHY010625928.1:0-16253 GCA_039654485.1 Withania somnifera | reverse complement strand
TTCTAGCAATCATATTTAATTACTTTAATTAATTACCTTGAAATATCTGATTGTCTGTTCTAGGGTTTAATCTATGAGTATAAAATTATCATCCTCTAATAAATATTTATAAAAATCCCACAACTCTTCGATCAACATGGGTTGTGATAATTTAGTTTAGATGAATTATAGTTATCGTCCTATAATAAACTAATCGTATTCAATTATCCAACCTTGGTATAATATATATATGAAATCGCTCCTTAGGTTTCTTTTTCTACCCTTCAGATTCCCGATTAGTTCATTTTCAGGTATATAAGTTTATCTTAATAGTCGTGAAGCACAAAGATACTACGCATAGAAATGTAAGAACAATTATATGATAATTGTCGCAAATCAAATAATATATAATGAAATAATAATCTTTCTAGTTTATACCAAAACCCTAGAGAATAATTAGTTCCACATAGACATGGAATAATCACAACAAATCGTTCAAATTAAAACATAAAAATATATAAATAAAGGAGAAGCAAAGTTTACACAATTGCTTTCCGGCCTGCACGACATCGCCAAGATCTTGCCTTAGATTAAAAGTACTCCTTCTAAAAAGTACTTCAAACAATGAAAAGACTATTTCCAATGGTGAAAAACTATCAAAAACTATTGAATACTATTGAAAAACTACTATCAAAATTGCCTCAAGGGTTATATAGTTGCCATATGGAATAGCCCTTTTCCCTTAACTTAACCTAAAAGGAGACAGACTTCCAAAAACTTATAGGGGATCACGACGTGATCCCAATCGTGATGGTATCTACATCACGTCGTGATCCCAATCGTGATGGATTTTCCAGGACAAAATAGTAATCCATCATGATTTGCATCACAATGCAATGGCAATCGTGATGGTCCTTCTTCGCCTTGTGCCAGCTTGTTTCTCATCATATCTTCCTCGGACGATCTCCATTCATTCCATCTTCCATTTCCCCTTGGTTTTCATCCACGAAAGCTCAAAATAGTCCCTAAAATAGACTTATGTTGTTTAGTCAAAGTAACAAATATTAATCAATAAGACACTATAAAATACGCAATTGCTCTAAAATAGGGGACTTTAATGGAAATAAAACATGTAAATATGCCTAAGATCACTTCCTTGTTGTTGACTTTAGATATATAGGGTGAGCTTTGGCTTCAATTTGTTCCTTCTCTCTTCAGCTTGTATTTTGCCTCTTTTGTACATTCATAAACAAGCTTGTATTATAGAAATTGTATATGTACTCTATACTTAGTGGATTTTCATTTATATACATTGATACTAGGTCTTGGGAGTTCTTATTGACTATGTTTTATTATTCCATTGTTTCAGTTATACCTCCTTTTTAATACCTTGTTTATTGATACTTGTGCATTCTATTGTTGGTATAGTGTCCCTCTGCTTTGACTTGGGGCTACAGGGTTAGTTCTCCTACTTATGGAATAGTGATTTCCATTATGATTTGAGAAATTAGGTCGTGACATGGAAACTCACCTTAGTATTGAGGCCTTGAGTGTGGTCCGGAGCACGGCTCCTAGTTGGACGGGGTCCCTATATTATGATTTGGAGGCAAGATCTCTGGGGAAAGGATCCTAATAGGTGGGGCTCCTGATGTTGGACTTAGGGCTTGACCCCAAGGGGCTGCACAATGCTTGGGGTGGAACCTCCATGGCTATTGGTTCTAAGTGTGTTAGTTCATTTCTACCCCTTGCATTTCATCCCCTTATTCATTTGTGTGTACCTTGTGAGATTATAGGGGAGTCACACTTTGTCTTGTTTATATGGTTCTGCCTACGAGTGAGATGGAGAGTCAGGTAGGTTATGTTTTTGTTCCTTTATCTATATGTACCTAGTGGTGGGATGGGGAGTTACATGGATTTTATTTGCTATCTGCTTTTCCTTTGTGCCTACGCTTCTGATACCCTTATTTACCCATTTCTACTATTGGTTGAGTCGATTTCAGTACCAGGAATCTTTTCGAGGACTTGTGACTTGATCAAAGGGTGCTAGATGCATCTCAGTGATCTCGAGTACTTAGACTCGTGTTAATTACGTTCATTTAGAAAGTAAGCATATCTATAAGGAAACTGAATTAACATAATTAACACAAGTCTAAGTACTCATCCTCACCCTTTCGCAACTAGCACCCTTTTCTTAAGTCACAAGTACTCCAAAAATACCTGGTACCCAACTTAACTCAACTGACAGTAGAAACGAGTAAATAAGGGATACAGAAGTACAAGTATAAAAGAAAATCAAATTGCAGATAAAATTCCAGTAGTGCCTCATCCAACAACTGGATATATATAGATAAAGGATCATAAACATAACCTACCTGACACCCCATCCCTCCGATAGGCACAACTAGGGAGACAAGACCAAGTGTGACTCTGCCCGTAAGCCTGCAAGGTACAAAAAAGCAAATAAGAGGATGAAATGCAATGGGGTAGAACCAAAATAATGCACTTAGAACTAGCAACACTGGAGGCCCCATCCTCAAGCACTATGTTGGGCCCCACACACTTGGGTAAAGCCCAAAGTCAAACACCGGGAGTCTTGCCTATTAGGATCCCTATCCAAGAGGTGTTTCCTCCAAATAATAAGATGGGAACCTATCCCACTGGGAGCCTCGGACACTGAACAAAGGGAACCCTGGCTTCACTTGTCATAGTAAGATCACCCCTCTATAAGCTTTCCCTATCGCTCTGATAAACCTCTTTCTGCCTTTTTCCAAATCAAAAGATGGGAACCCATCCCACTGGGAGCCTTACTCTGGATCCACACACTAGGATAAACCATAAAAGGAGGTTACACCTCTAAACACAACTCTAGGATACCCCATTCCGCAAAATTAATCACCCTGCAGTATACATAAAATAAGGAAAACCAGGTTCTAGTTATACATTTATTAAAATAGTCAATACCATCGCGTGGACAAAGAAAAACAAGTCATAGAATCCATTTTTTAGATTAAGTTCAATAAAGTTCCATTTACAATATCCTTTACCCTCTCAGGTAATAAATCACACCATAGACCCCTACAGTGATATGTATGTACGCAAAATCAACTAAGAAAACTAGAAGGCATGCTCGAAGTCTAGGATAGGCCAGAATCCACCAGCTAAGAACACACCTAGCTCAGATAATAACACAAAAATCTAGCACTGATTCTTAGCCACAACTTCCCCCAGCAGGCCGGACTCACTATTCTCAGCCTATGGCCAACTATGGTCCCATGCAGGCCACAAACAGGGTAAGCGAGCACAAAAAGAAAAGGAAAGGTAGGCAACTACTCATACATCCTAAAAAATATCTAGATTACACCCAGTACTTAATGTTAGCCCAGTCTAAAAAGTAGGTAATCTAATCTTGCCTGGCACCAGCCAAAAGCTTTGGCAATCACCCTCGCAGCTCGAACAACCATAAAAATGCCAGGAATAGTCGAAACTACAAAAATAAGGTCTATAGGTCAAAAGTTAAAGTTTATGACCCATATTTAATAATGTAAATTTGGTTGAAAATCCAATCCGTGGGCTCCACAATGCAAAAATAGAATAAAAATACAAGCACGAAGGCCTAATCTCGAGGAACATGTGGATTGAAAATATGGTCAATATGATCTCTGGAATGTCCTTCATTGACAAACTAAATTTTATACTACTCATGGAAATTATTTAAAAATTTAAGAACATAGAAACAAGCATGTAGAGAGCCTAGAAATCGAAAAATGGAAGGTAACATAGATCACTAAACTCACAGTAGTCCTATTAAGCAAGAAAGATTCAAAAAGGAAGATGATGGAGGAAACTCACCTTATATGAGGGTGAAGGCTATAAGCTAGCCACATTAAATACCCACACATAACCAAAAACCTTAGAGGTGAAATTTATGAATTTGGAGTCAAGAATTAATGATATCAATTATAGGAAATAACAGAAAATTTGAGAAGCTGGAAGTTATTTACCTGGGCACACTATACAGAGATCATGTTACCTTAGCGCGACAGCACCTAAGGCACCAACCCAAAACCAGCGAGAATGCAACACTCCTCGCGTGATCGCGCCAAATCCTAGAAATCCAACCCAGTATGATTGTGTACCTCTTTTGTGATCATGCTAAATAAGGAAAGGGAAAAAACATCGAGATTGCATCATAAGAGAAAGAAAATGCTTGAAGATAAATGAAGATTATCGTGATCGCATCACAGGAAAGTGATCACGCTGAACATCTAGACTCATATTTTTCTACAATAGCTAAATTTCCAAACAAGGGAAAAAAATTGAAACGTAGTCCAACAATAATAAACCAAATGTGCATCTTACATAAAAAAAACATATTCTAGACTAAATGAAATAGATGGAATGACCAATATAGGTTGTTTGAGAGAAATACTCCTCAAACCAAACTATATCAAAACCATCCAAAAAATTGACTTATCACACGGCCCCCAAAATGCCCTTGAACACCTCAAGAAGGGATTTAATTACCCTTTTAGTGCAAATTCAACAATCCAGAGCTAATGGAAGCATCAAATTTCCAATTCAATGCTCCAATCACAAAATCCATCCAAGGTTCAAAAATAAACTATAACTACACTAAATTCCTCTGAAATAGCTAAAACTCAAAACGAAACCCCATGACATGAACGAAAGGTCCAATTATACCAAAGTCAGCATTCCAGAGCTAAGTGAACTGTTGGAATCCAATTCTGAGAGACTTTACTAAGAATTGATTATCATGTTCCACTATTTTATGTTTAAGCCTTCAAAATAAGAAAATTGCGAAAATGGGCCATAGAGCTACCAGGTAACCGAACTACCATTCCCAGCAAGTAATAAATGACTTGGGGAAACTGTGAGATGGATCTAAGCAAAGAAAAGACATAAAAACAAGTAAATGACTAGGCGGGTCATTATAACATCAATCTCTAAAAAGGGCTTTCATCCTTGAAAGAAAAGAAAAAAGAGGTAATCGAAGGCTCAAACAGATATCGATACTAGGTTCATGTATCATGCTCTGTCTCCTAGGAAGCCTCCTTTACTGGTCCCAATGGACCTTCACAACCAGGTTATATGTAGATCTAAGGAACCTCACATCTCTATCGAATATACCCTCTTACCCCTCAACATAATTCAACCAGTCATCTAGCTAAGCCAACTCATGATGATATACATAGGGTGTGTTTGGAAGATATTGTAAAAAATATAAACATGAATATAGGATGCATAACTTCCAACTTAGGAGGAAAGGTAAGTTTACAGTCTATAGTTCTAACTCTCTGTGTGATCTCAAAAGGCTCAACAAACCTAGTTCTAAGGTTACCTCATCTACCAAATCCCATAACGCTAGATATGGACACTTGCAAGAAGACCATATCACCATTTATGAGTTCAAGGTGCTAAAGCCTACAATCCGTATAGAAGTTCTACCTAATTTGAGCTTTATGGAACCTATCCTGACTAACCTTGACCCTGCAAATAATATCCCTTATCCAATCTAAACTCTGAGATGGGGTCTCCCTACCGCTGAACTAACCCATAATTGATTTGCAATGCCTACCATTCAAGGCCTCAAGATGTTCCATCTGAATGCTAGAATGGTAAATATTATGAAACAATAACTCTACCAAAGCCAAGTATCCATCCCATCCACCTCAAAAAATTTTAACACATTCCCACAACATATCCTGAAGTACTTGAATAATCCTCTTGGATTGCCCGTCGGTTAGATGATGGAATGTTGTACTCAGAGTAACCTCTGTACCCTTCTCCCTCTGTACTGCCCTCTAAAACCTCAAAATAAATTGAGTTCCTTGATCAAAAGTGATAGAAATGGGAACCCTATGAAGAATGACAACCTCGTGAATATATCACTAGCCTAGTTTCTCGGCACCCCAAGATGAGTGTACCGAATGGATATGAGTCAACTTAGTCAATCGATCCGCTATGACCCAGATGCAATCATGACATCTAGAGGAGAGGGAAGGATGGAAATAAAATCTAATTGATCCTCTCCCATGTACACTCGGGGATTGGGAGTCTCTACAACTCACCAGCTGGTATTCGGTGCTCGAACCTTTTATGTTGATAATTCAGGCACCGAAACATAAGTCTCGCAATATCTTTCCTTATACCCCTATATGATTATTGTTTCCTCAAGTCTTGATACATCCTCTCTGTATGAATGGAATATCTAAAACAATAAGCCTCGCATAGGAGTGTCTGAATTAGGTTACTAACTAGTGGCACGTGCAAGAAGCCATAAGCCCACAACACATCATCAAAGTCAATATGAGTCTAACTAAAGTTACCCCTCATATTGGTGGTGCCTGACCTGATAAAAATGGTAGACCTAGCCTCAACGTGAGAAAGAAACATTTCTGGAGCCCAGATATCCAATCTAACCATGTTTTTGGCTAAGGATTAAATGCCACAAGACAAAAATCACTTAGAAACTGAAATAAAGGCCAATCTATCCATACTCACCACTTTCCAGCTCAAAGCATATACAACCACATTATACCTGCCCGAATGGTAAAAACTGCTAGGGTACATAGTCCTTTAGAAGACCAATCCATCGTCAGTGTCTCAAGTTGATTTCCCTTTTGTTAAATATGTACTGAAGGTTGTGGTGAACCATATAAATCTCAAAATGTACTCCAAAAAGATAATGCCAGCACAACTTGAATGCGAAGACTACCACCGCTAACTCCAAGTCATGAGTGGATTAGTAAAGCTTGTGATCCTTAAGTTGCCTGGAACAATATGAAATCACTCGACCCTACAGCATCAGAACATACCCAAATAAATGCCTAAAGTATCATAGAAGGTCGTTTAGATTGGATCCACAACTTGAAAAGTGAGCACTAGTGCAATATAGAGAAACTTCATGAGCCTCAGAAACTGGACTCACACACAGCGAACCAATAGAAAGGAACACACTTCCACATCAATTTAGTCAGAGGAACTGATATAGAGGATAAATCCTAAAAAAACAAATGGTAATTCCAAGATAACTCATGAAAGATGTAGATCTCAATAGAACTAGCAGGTCAAGGAAAATAACGAACTATGGCTACCTTAGTAGGATTAGAAATAATACCAACACTTGACACCATGTGACCCAAGAAAGAAACAGACTCTAGCCAGAATTCACATTTATAAAACTTTTCATAGAATCGCTCAGTCCTTGATGTTTGAAGAAACAATCTCAAATTCCCTACATGGTCCTTACCAGTCTATAAATACATCAGTATATCATTGATTAGCATGATCACAAAGCGGTCCATATAAGGCTTGAAGATCTGAGTCATCAAACCAAATAAATGCTACATTGGATTTAGTCAACGCCAATGACATATCTAAGACCTCATAATGCCTATAACGAGTCCTGAAAGTTGTCTTTGTGATGTCCTCAACCCGAATCCTCAACTGATGGTACCATACCTCAAATCAATCTTTGAGAACACCAAAGCACCCTATAGATTATCAAACATATCATCAATATGTGGCAACGCATACTTTTTCTTAACTGTCACCTGGTTTAGTTACCTGTAGTCAATGCATATATGTATAGTCCCGTCCTTCTTCTTCACAAAAAAACCAGTGCTATCATGACCTAATTTATGGATCATAATGATATGTACAACCCCCCATAGATAAGTCTTTCCCTAGATCCCCGAAAAATTTGCAATGGGATATAATTGCTTACAAACAACAAGTCAAGTAATAAAATAAGAGAAATAGCAAACATCGAAAGGTAAAAATAAATTTGTACAACCAAAATCCCAAAACTTGTCGTCAATAGCATATGTAGCAGCTATAGAAAGTATCCAACAGAGAAATATATACAATAACAAGCTCATATAAAATAGTACTATACAAGGCTTCTAATGAATATAATGGGGCAGGCTGTGACAGAATGAAAGCCACGATCAACTTGAATGTTAAAGCCCACCATAGTCTCAGCAGATCAGTAATATACCCTGCATAATTAGATCTTCTTCTTAGATAACCCCTACAAGTATATGCACTAAGAAAATAGTACAGAAGTACAGCATGAGTACCAAACACCGGTGCCCACCAGACATTATAGGCAGACCGGGAGGAAGTAAAATAGAAGAAAAGAAATGGCAAAGAAGTAAATAAGGTCCATTGTTGTAACTAAGCAATAATAAAGTAACGGCGAAATACAAAAAAAGGGTAATAAGAATAGATGCTAACTAAAACTAACAAAAAGGAAGTACACGAACAAAATAAGTAGTCTAAAAACAACTGTTTGACAATAATATCCATCTATCACGTAAAGCTACAACGAACTAGAGAAAACCTACCAGCACTCTGGCAGAGTATACTAAAACAAAAAGACAGTCGAGGGTAACCACAACTAATAAAGTGTGAATATAAATAAAGTAAGGAACAAATAATAACCCAAATGGCCCCCACAAGACCACTGAGTAAAACAAATAGAAGAAAAAAACCTACTTGATGGCCCATCCCGCCTGTAGGCACAAAAAACACAAACAAAACTCATCGTAACTCCCCCTTAATTCTATAATGTACAAACAATGCGAGTATAATGATTGCACAGGGGTGCTGAAAAGTAAATCAGGATATAGCCATCTCATACCAAGAAGATGTGTCTCAGTGTCAATATTGGGGTCTGTGCCTAGGTGGTTTGTGTCTTCTAATCAATAGCGGGGGATGCACCCCTTAAGGATGCCGCCTCAATATCAACAGTGGGGGACGTGCACCTGGAGGTTCGCGCCACCTAATCAATAAAAGTTCCTAAGATATAACTCTGTGATAGTCAAAGTTGTATTCAGTTATATGCGAAAAAAATTGCCATGCCACTAGGTAGTCGTGGCATAAGTATACATATAAGTAAGAAAATCCCATTTAGCTATTATGATAGGAAAATTTTCCAATTTTAGTTAATTCTTTCAATACATTTTTCTACCACAGCCCTGGGCACACCTGAGCTTAATCTACCAGAACTCAATTGATAAAATGCATGATCGTGACACAACAATAGTTAATGATACGGGCAATATACTAGGATCGACCAGAGGCCACAAACTAAGGACTTACTCATTCATTAGTCATATAATGGTTCAACAAAGCAAACAGGGTCAAAGGTAACCCGCAGCAAGGCCAGGACAAACACATATAGCCCCAAAACCTTCTACATCCCTCCATAGGACCCCTTGAAAGCCAGTAAAGCAGAGAAAATTGATAAAATAGAGATTGCAAACTAATAGCCATCCTACGAACTACCAAAATAACACAAGTATTCAATAGTAACCTAGTCTAAAGAAATGTAAGCCTAGCCTACCCGGGTGTTAGGAAAAACCTCGAAATACATAGTAAAATCCGCAAAGCTTTGCAAACACATCCAGAACAACTCAAAATTAGCTAAATAGAGGTCCTGGGGTAAAACCAAGAAGAATGATACCCATATTGTGTAAAGCTACACAAGTCGAATCAGAGAATAAAAAGGGGCTCGTGGACTCGACAATTTAAATAAATACTTTGATGATACCGGTAATTAAAGCCCAGTACAAGGAGTACATGGTATAAAATTAAGATTAAAATGACAAAGGAATGAAGAGAAATAGAGTTTACAAAATATAGGAAAATAAACGTTGATCACCAACTAAAAGTGGTAAAATCAAAGGTAATTACCCGAAGAAACGCAAGAATAATGATCAACGATGCTTCCTAAGAAACTCTCACGCTCCCCTCAACTCAGAAATTCAAAACCACCAGCTCAAGGTCTCCTAAAATAGGGGAATTAAAGTTCGAAATAAAAAAATGAGGGAGAAAGAAATATTTAAGGCTTCCAGCCGCATAGCGGAAAGATAGAGCCAAAGGGTCATTGGGGCAACCCACGCTAGGGAGAAAAAATTCCTGCTAGGGCGGCCCTAGCCTCCAAAGTCGGGAGCCGGAGAACGAGGTAAAGGTCATAGGGGCAACTACTGCCAAGGTAGGAAAAAAGAACACATGAGTGACCCCTGGCTCCTAAGACCAACATCACCCTGGAGGGCCCCTTGTCCACAAGGGTGGCATTGTAGGGTGATCCCCTTGTCACTGGAGCGATCTGTTCCTGCAACTTTCCACAACTAAAAGGAAAAACTTTGAAGGGTCTAGAGAGAGTATCCCAACCCTAAATTAAACAAACAAAATATGCTACTAGTGCAGAAACGACATTTCAGATCTAATGGAATCATAGAAACAATTATCCGAGGTCGTTTGAAAAAAAGAGCCGCCAAACCAAAATCAGTCAAAAGAGCCAAATTTCTAAACTTCACAAATGTACCCTAAATTAGCCCGGACACCTCCGAAATTGAATTAATGACCCAATTAGCCCAATATCACCAGTACAGAGCTAATGGAAGCATCAGAATTTTTATACGATGCTTTGATCACCAAAAGTACACCCAGACTCCAAAATGAACTTTGGCCGAACTAAATTTCCACAAAACAACTCAAACTCAAGAGGAAAACTCTGCGATATGAACTAAAGGTCAAACTAGACCAAAGACATTGTTTTGGAGATAACAGAATTGTCAAATCTGATTCCTAGTCCATTTATTAAGAATTCACTCTCAAGTTCCACAATTTAAAGGTTAAGCCTTAAAATAGGGGAACTGCGATAACATGTAATTGAACTTCTATGGAACTAAACTTATAGTTCCAGCAACTCATAAATAACTTGGGGAAGCTAACAGAATGCTCTAAACATGGAAGAAACTTAAAGGCAAGTAAATGAGTAAATTAGTCATTACAACATCCCCTAGTAAATATGATCTTTCTCTTCAAAATTCAAGGATAGAGTAGTACCTATAGACTCGAACAAATATAGAAACTGGGCCCCTATATCACGCTCTATCTTCCAGGAAGACTCCTCAATTTTTTGATGCACCTAATGAACCATGACCATCAGAATATCTCTGGATATAAGCCACCTCACATACCTGCCTATAATGGCCTCTGGCTCCTTAATATAAATCAACCACTCATCTATTTACATAGGCTCTCAGTGAAGCAGATGGGATGGTTCAGGCACACACTGGTGAAGCATCGGTGCATGTAATAAAGGATGGAAAGAAGCTAACTCGTGAGGTAAGCCAAACCTATAAGTAGCATCTCATCTAAGAGATCTCGTAAGGCCCAATAAACCTGAGGCTAAGCTTACCCTCCCTAGAAACCTCATAACTCCCTTCATGGGCGATACCCGAAAAAAGACAATATCACAAATACTGAACTCTAGAGGCTTAAGCCAACAATCTGGGTAGGGCTTCTGCCTACTTTGCGCTATCCGAATCTTGTCCACGATATCACAAAGCCAGAAAGAACTTTGGGTTCAAACCCCTCTGCCACAAAACCAACCAAAGGTGATCTGCAATGCCTACCATACAAGGCCTCAAAAGGCACCATCTTAATGCTGATATGATAAATGTTATTATACGAAAACTCTGCTAAAGACAAATGCCATTCCAAATGCAATTAAGCCTCTAGATGTATGGGGAAGGCCTGATATGATGTCCATAGTAATCCACTACCATTTCCACTCAAGAATAGAGGGTCTCTACATCTCACCACTTGGTCATCGGTGCTCGAGATTTACCTGATGATAGTTCAAATGCCGAGACACAAAAGAAGCTATGGCTCTCCATATACCCTGCCACTAGTAATGTTGCCTTAAATCACGGTACATCTTTACAGTACATAGATGGACAGAATACCTGGTCAATGAGCCTCACACAATAGATTTTGAATAAAGTGTCCAACTCTCGGAACGGCTAGAAAGCCAAGAAGATACAACACATGATACAAATCTATCGTGGCCAACTAAAATCACCTTACCAAATCGACTCTCTCATCTAAACCAGATGGGATCTTGGTATTGCTACAATCGATTATTATTAAATAAGGATGACTTGGCTTCAAAATGGGATACAATCTACTCTAACACTAAATATCCAATCTAAAAATAATATTGGACAAGGACTAAACATCCTGAGTTAATGGCCTCCCAAAAATGAAAATAAAAGCTTGGCTACCTATACTCACTGCCTTCTGTCTCAAAGCATCAGTAGCCATGTAAGCCTTGCCCCGTTGATAAAGAATAATCAACTCATAGTCCTTTAGGAGCTCGAACCACCTCATATGCCTCGGGTTAAGCTCCCTCTTACGAAGGATACACTACAAGCTATAGTGATCAATATAAATATCACAATGAATGCAATATAGAGAGCGTCTCGAGATCTTGAGCAAAAAAAAAACACTACCGCAAACTCTAACTCATGGGTGGGGTATTTTCACTCATTATCCTTCAGTTGCATCGATGCATAATTTAAAATATGACCCTGGTGCATCACAACACAACCTAACACAATACTCGAATCATCATATTACACTGCGTATGGTTTGACCACAATTAGTAAGGGAGAACTGGGGTCGTGGTCAGCAACTCCTTTAGCCTATAAAAGTTAGACTCACAGTCAGCTGACCACTTGAAGGGCACATCCTCTTGTGTCAATCTAGGCAAAGGAGTTGTGATAAAAGAAAAACTCTAAACAAAAATGGCTATAGTATGATAACCCAAGGAAACTACGAATATTTGTGATAATAGTAGGTCGAGGCTAATTACACAGTGCAACAACCATTGATGAATAAACACTAATCCTAGCCTCTAATACCATGTAGCCGAATAAAACAGGTAGACTCAAGCTAAAAATCACACTTCGAGAATGTCACTAAATAATTTCATGGATCATGATGGCACCTACTATACCACTAGTAGGAGAACAGACCTTGTAGTTCAAAGCCAAAGCAAAGGACTACCATATCAATTGCGGAAAGCACAAATATAATAATTAGAAAATAAAGAAAATGCAAAAGTTTAAGAATCAATAAATAACCCAAACCTGTTATCAGTGTCAAATGAATAACTAAGTACAGAAATAATAAATTTGAAATAAGTCTAATACAACTGTATCTTCGAAATACATGCAAATCTGATAAAAAATGTCAAATTTGAAGAGAAGCAGGTAAAAGCCAGACACCAAGATCACCCTAAATCTCTGAAGAAGTATAAGTTGTATGAACTACTGGCAGTAATCAAGATCGAGAACCTGTACTCGAATCTTCACATATGCAAGTGTAGTGTGATTACAAGCTGTCAAAGAAATTGGTACCATGTAAGCTTCGAGGGCCTATTAAGCACATAGAAATAATAAAAGTAGTAAATAACAGAGTACAAAAAAGGGTCATAAAAGAAAATAGTATAGCAAGGGGAGCTAGCTACTCAAATAAAAATCAAGTATCATATAGACTGATATCACCAGCTAATCACATAACAGGATCTCGAGCAATGAAAGAAAACGCACTTAGCATCCTTGTAACAATGTATGTGCATAATAATGCATTAAATAGGAATCAAAGAAGATAGGAGTAGAACATGGACGGTATACCGCTAACCTCAAGTGAAGAGTAAGGACTAAATAATAGTGTAAGGCACAACAATCCCACATAACATGAAGTATCGTCTATCCAATAAATAACAATTAGAAGTAAGAAGAATAATAAAGTAATGCAAATAAAAAGTTGACTAGTCCGCTAGAAGGAAGTGCAGCGTACACTACAAAAGCATACTCACCGTAGGCCTTACATCTCAACTAGGGTACACTGAAGAAAACAAGTGTAGAAAATAACACACATGAAGTAAAAAATCTTATGTATGCATCTCCTTCGGTACCCGTAGGTCCAGCAGGCAGATCCGATTGAAGGCTAACCTAAATTTCCCAGCGTATTAATATCCCCGTACTCCACATACCCTCTCCTCCATGTCTCGTGGAAGCCTAGAGGTAGGTGCAAGGGGGTGCGCTACCACATATAATTATAACATTATCATATCCTTGCATCCCAAATCATAAACCCTCTAAGGTCACAAGTCTCGCATCCTATTCCCCATATAAATAATATTATCAAGTCCAACTCATCAAATCAAGGCATACAAAGCTGTATATCATCATTTCTGAACAAATTCCTCAATAATTGGGTATCACCATGTGTCCATAACCTGTAGTGCCACAAGTGTTAAAAGTTGTACTCACTGTCGTACGACGACTTACTCAGGTCCCTGTGCTATACTCACAGTCAATTCTAGGTCAGACTCAAGTGCCAACATTAATTAGTCATATGATATTTCTCGGTGCCAAGGTGTAAAGCCTGGGCTAAAACATGTAGAAATAGTATTATCGGGTGCTGAATACCATATCGACTCTAAAACAGTAAAAACTCCAATTACTTATATTATCATCAAGTATGCCACTTCCTCGGCTCATATCATTATTCATCATCATTATCAAAAGTCTGTCTTTTGCCTCTGCGACTCAAAATCAAGTGGTGAGACCAGTTCAGCCCCAATGCACTATCACCTCAGCCATATGCCCAACGTTCTCTGTCATGAATGCAGAACATATCAACAAATATATATCCATATAGGTCCATGTAATATCAACACTCTATGCCATGAGTAGGTATCTTTAATAAATTTCTAAGTCACGACACCATATTAATCAGATATAAAAATAAAAATATCAACATGGAACGGATAAAATAATGGCATGGGATCACTATATTCACCTAGCTACAAAACCTAAGGATTCTATTTAGTACAGTTATTAAAGCTATAAGCCCAGAAATAGCCCCATGGAGCGGCCTGTTGTTCGACGATAAAGCTCTTCAATATCACAAAACTTACGCCGACTGATGTCAAATGTGCTTCAAATAATCTGAAACTTGCGTCAATGTATTCTATATGTTAATATGAGCCTAACAGTGTATATTATGCAAAGTTCCAGACTAGGCCAAAAATCGGACCTAAAACGGGCTTGTAGAACCTGTTTACCAAAACTGAAAAAATATTTCACTACAGCGTTTCCAACATTACCAGGAACTCGTGTTCCAAAATCAAACACAATTTAAGTGCGGGAGGGGCTTCAACACTACCCAGACATATTTCACCCTAAAGGAGTCAAAGATTCAATCTTTACAGATTTAGCATTGGAATTCCAAGAAGCAATGTGCATTCAAATAACAAAGAATTACTCAAAAATTAATGGATTATGGGATGATTTAATCAATATCAACTCTTGGTGCCATTAACGGTGGAAAAATAAGAATGTTAAGAAGAATAAGGGAGAAGAATTACCAAAAATCGTGTGGAATCGATGGGGAATGATGTGAGAACTTTCCTGGATCTTGGAATGTTATTTGGGGAAGGAATTTTGCTCAAAAACAATTGGAAATGGAATGTGTTTGCTGAAATTATGATTTGGGGTTATGCAGGAAAACTTATACTGTCAGGTACGTTACTCATCGCGATTACGAGGACTTATGTCACAATTGAGTAAAGTACAGGACTAGCTATCGCGATTGTATGAGGTAGGCTCGCAATCGCGTAGAGTACACCTGTCATTGCTTCATCGTGATTGCGTGAACCAGGCTCATGATCCCGTATCACAAATTTACAATGCAGCGTGATCGCATAAAAGTCTATTGCGATCGTGTAGAAGGACTTCACCTGCACCAGTTGCAAGTTTTGACAACAATTTTAAGGGAATTAAAAAGCTCTGAATCACCACTCGAAATGTATTCGAAGTCAAATTATGACCAACCAAATACATAAATAGCTTAGAAATGACTTTTCGGACTTAATGGAATCGACAAAATTGAAATCTGAGATCATTTAAGAAAAATTACCCTCAAACCAAAGATAACCAAAAACACACTTCTCCACCAACACCTCGAAAATGCAACGACAAGTCCAGAAACTATACTAATACCTCCACTAGCCTAATTTCATCATCCAGAGCTACTGGAATCGTCAGAATTTTGATCAGACACTTCAAGCATCCAAATACCACTCACGCTCCACTTTAGGACATAAACTTAGCTAAATCTGCAACTTAGCATAACTTGCAAACAAAAACTCCAAAACACCAACTTAAGGTTGATTTTGAATTTGTTTGGCCTTCCGGAGCCAACGGAACTATCAAAATATAATTCTGAGCTCTTCTAAAAGAAATGTTGACTTTCGTCAACTAGTACTTGGTTTTAGGCTATAAAACAGGCAATTTGAGATATTTCTTAACTAAGTTGCCAGGGATACGAACTATCATTCCCAGCAAGTCATAAATGACTTGGGGCAACTACCGAAATGCTCTAGA
>JBDJHY010625714.1:0-16254 GCA_039654485.1 Withania somnifera | reverse complement strand
AACACATGTCGATCAAAGTAGTTGTGGGATTTGTATAGATTGTGATTAGAGGATGATCATTCCCTACTCATAGGTTAAACCTCGGAACCAACAATTAGATAATTCAAGTTAATTAATTAAATTAACTAAATATGATTGCTAGCGACCCATAATCCTAGTTCAGTTCATTCATTAATTATAGTAAAAATATATTCTTCTGTAGATTAATTGTCCATTAGTTAATTTCATCATTCTTATTTTAATTACAGTCCAAATTATATCTTTGTAAACTCTTCGCAATTACTACAAGTCCCTATGGGTTCGGCATCCGGCTCACAAGAGTCACTATATTACTTGTACGATCGCGTGCACTTGCATGTGCATTTGGACGCTACATGAGCCATCTTTTTTTATGCACGAATAATATAGGGGCACCCAGGGAGATACACTAGGGAGAATAAACCCCTTGTCCAGGAGATTGGCTAATTGGTATTTGAGTCCTTTAACTTCTGCAGGTTCCATTCTATATGGTGGAATGGAAATGGGTTGAGTTCCTAGAATAAGATTTATTCCGAAGTATATCTCCCTGTCCGGATAGACTCTAGGTAAATCCTGGAGAAATACATCTACAAAATCTCTGATGAATGGAACTAACTGAATATCAGAAGTTTTAGACTCAGAATCTTTGACTTTGATTAAGCGATAGATGCACCCCTTAGAGATCATTTTCTTAACTTTGGGATACGAAATAAAGCTTCCCCTAGTAACAACTGCATTACCCTCCCATTCTAAGACAGGTTCATCGAGAAACTTAAAAAATATGATTTAATTCGGTATTCTACCATGGAATAACATGAATGGAGCCAATCCATGTTAAGAATAATGTCAAAATCCACCATGTATAACTCAAAAAGATCAACATGAAAGATTCCATTAAATACTGACACTGGGCATTTATTATAGACTCTTTTAGTGACATAGCATCACCAAATGGGGTGGAGACATAAAATGGTTTGGATGAATTTTTAGGATAGACCCCAAACTGTCTAGCAATTAACTGGGAAATAAAATACAAGGTAGCTCTAGGGTCAATTATGTATACTATTAATATCGTAAACCTTCATCATACATATAACAACATCGGCTGACAACTCATGTTCCTATTTGGAGCCCAAGGCATACAATCAGTTCTGGCACTAACTGCAACCAGTGCTAGAAGAAGTGTCTTGTTGAGCTGGGTGATAAAACCCAAATATACATAAATACCATGGTCGTTCTCAAGAAAAATCCCTACATGTGGTCAGAGTTGAACCCACAAGGAGTGAAATAGTTCAATTTCAACAAGAGCGTTGGAATCCACTAAATGGATGTTATTTAACTTTAATAAGTAGAAAAAAATGGGGGTTGGGGGTAAACTAGTTCTACGTATTTGTGAAAAAGTTGAGCCATAGGAGTATTTTTACCATACTTTGTGGCTGTGTTAATTAAACAATAACAATAATAAACGAGCTTGGAGGTGTGCACTAATGAGGTTGATTGCCAGCTTGGGTGATTGGGATTTTGAACAAAACACTTGTAGCAGTACAGGTAGGCTAGATTACTAATTAGATGCTTAAATATCTCTATTTAGTTCCCTTAGTATTCATGATAATCTCTCAACAAGATGAATACAACAATAAACCAACCTATTACCTTATGCTTAATAACTTATCTCTAAGACTGTCAATCAGATGGGAATTGAACCTAAATTGATGCCAATAATAATTTCTCAAGAACAAGTCCCACTCTCATGGTGAAAATTCTTGGCTAACATAATGACATGAGTTTCCAACCTCAAATAGACATTCAAACATGAAACTATTAGTGGAACATACCTAAAACAAGAATTATCAACTAAGATCCCAACAACCACGACTATTAATCAACACCCATAATCATAGAGACCTCCATGCAAAAGATATAGCTAAGCATAGAAAACAAAGAAGAAATTATACCATTAAAGGGCTCATATCTATCCATACTCAAGAATTACACAATTTAAATCCCTCAAATAAGTACAAATTTCCGCAACCAAAACCTTGTTTTAATCCCACACTTCGACTTTAGGACAACATAATTTGTAGGCAACTCTCAGTGTTTCTCTCATGTGTTTTTCTCCTCTGTGTATCTGTATTTGTTTATAGTTTTCAAAAATCCTATTTGTATACATTTTAAACTGGGAAAAGTTTAGCACAAACCTGTAATGGTAGCCTAAGTGACCCACCACCATCTAGGATGATGGTCTACCGTGTTGTGTATCGGCCGCCATCTTGGATATTGCCTTCAGTTCCTGTAAGTGATGAAGTCTCCTTGGACAACAGTACCTCCATGTGGGATGTTGGTCCGCCTTCTTAGAGAGGATACCACCATCTCTTCAATTCTAAAATCTTGGCCTCTCTATCAAGGATGGCAGTGGAATGCTTGGGATGGAGGCCACCATCTAGGATAACAGTGGGATCTTTGTCTGCGGTCTTTACACTTTTTTCCAAATATGTGCACTTAGGCTTTTTTTCCTTGGTTTTCCTGAATTCACATTGTTACCTAAAAAATCAACCAATTTAACATTAGAATGGGCAAAATGGTCAATATGACAAGCAATTTTGTGATATTTTAAGGATTAATGAGTGGTATTTTTTCCACTCATCAACAACCCCAACTTAATTTTTTTACCTTTTCCTTGAGGAAATCAACAAACCAATGAGAAAAGTAGAAAAGAAATGGTACAAACTTGGTATCCATGCATATACATCTTTTGAAAACACTTCATGCCCCTGCGATGAAAACTACGGTGCAATGCTTACAACCTTACATTTTCTTCATGATTCACAATCCTCTTTTGTTGACTAAACCTCGTTGTTTATAATTATTCTCAATCACACTAAATGAATTCATTTATTGTGTAAAAGATATGGGAATGAGATGTCCTCATGTCAAACAATATTTTTTTTCACTCACTATATGATGCATTCACGGGAATAATTTTGAATGCTCACTCTCACAAGAATGATTACATGTACAAACACCATCCCATAGGATTGTCCTTATTTTTTGATGCATAATTCAAAAATGAAATGAATGAAGATCTTGAAAGCTTTTCTTGGCTTGTAATGTAGGCTATGGGTAAGGTAGGATAGCATTTGGATATTAGTGACTCACCTTCCCCAAAGTACTACCAGTGACTCCCTAGGCCATTCTTAGACAAACTTCTCATGAGGGGCTTCTATACATGGACCATTTTCTTTAGATTGATCTTTTTGAGTTCATGATTCCTCCTTTTCCTCTATCATCAATAAACTTCTATTCTTAATTTACACACTATACACACTACACTGCAATGTTTTCGTGATACTTTTCTATTTTTTTTCTCCTTTTCAAAAAAGGACATAGGCCTCAACAAGGAAGAAGGAAGGAAGACTTTCATTATTTGAACTTGATCAACAACCATTTTGGCTAGGACCATTCTGATTGACTACACCCCCAGCTTAGGTGCCAAGCCAGTTGCATTTACCCTTCACCGTAGTGCTTTAAGGTCAGCTTTGGTTCAAATCAAGGGGTAAATGGGTCATGGCTTGTAATATGGTTTCCAAAGAATAATCCAAGGCTCAAATGGGTAGAAATAGATCACTCTCCTCACAATTTGGTGGGTTAGAAATGGGTTAATATTAAGGATTTCCTCACTTAATAGCCTAAGATCATCTCTTCATTCACACAACATTCCCTATGTGCAAAGGACCAATAAGACAAGTTCTAGATTATGCTCATGACATGCAATCCATGCATATACTCACCTCACATGGAATTCAAATCACTCTAAATGCAACAATTTCACTCCTCCAAATGGTCTCTTCTCAATTATCACGCACACTATAAATAACGAACACCTAGTCAATGTACTACTAATCAGGAATACCAAATAAGGCTACTACTCATAGGTGGGATCTTTCTACCATTTGCTTACACAGGTCAAGATAAAATAAAATAAATAAAAAACATATTAGAAAAAAATAATGAAATCAATTCAAAACAAATTACACGTGATCATAGATCATCATCACCACAAATGTGAATCACAATATATAAGAGACAAAGGAAAGTAGAGATTATTTAATTATAACCCATATGTTAAAGTAAGAGATAATGAGATATACTACCCCTCCCCCAACTAAAGATATGCATTATCCCTAATTCAATAACTAAAGAAAGTAGGGAAAAGAGTAAAAAGGTCCCCCTGTAGGCATCAGATCTGAGATGGAGGTGGAGCATCATTTGTGAGTGTTGTGGACTGGTCAAACATCTCCTTTATAGACTGGCTCCCGTTAGACCCTATCATGTATGTATCCTAAACCAAAAGAGATAGACCTTCAACAAATATCTATTCATCCAAATCTTGTAGGTCTTCAAACACCTATACATGATCATCTCCCACTGTAGCTGCCTCAGTCTGCACGGTGGGATCCTAACTCTATGCTGCCTAGCGGACTACCCCTGCATATGGGGGTCCTGATGGACTTATGGCCCTAAACACGTATGTAAAGTCAGTTGCAATGACCTTATTTAAATCATACCGTAACTTAGCCACTATATCATATCCTGCCAGGCCTCTAGTATAATACCTACACACTTAGCTTGGGCCTACTGGGATCTCTTGATATAGACCAAAATTCATCCAGCCTCGACCCGTATCCTTGCACAATTACCCTGAACTGCTGCTAAAGAGGTTTGACAACTGCATTTACCTTAGCAGTGACCAGTAAATCCATATCCCTCTCAAGTAGAATGGCCTACTTCTCAGCTGATAAAGCCACCTGGCCTATATATAAAATCATGGCAGGCGTTACTTGAGACTCACCAGCTGATAAGAGCCCTTTGGTTCCTACATGCCTTACTGTGAATGAGGCTTAACTGGCAGTGTTTGAACTGGGGGAGGCCTAAATAGAGGTAGAGGCTGGACCTGTGGTGAAGCTATAGGCTTACTAGGAGGCAGAACCAGTGGAAGAATAAGTAGGGGCCTAAGCAAGTGGTACTACCCCCTCTCAAATGAAACCAACCTCTTCCCAAATTTGAGTGGATATTGGTATCCCCATACCAGTTGGTGCAACTTCTGTCTCTGCAGTATCATCATCAACTAAGCCCGACTGTCGGCGCAGCTTCTCTTGTATTTTCTACTCTATATGGTTGATATCTACTATAAAAATAACCTCGTACTTAATATTAACCCCTTCTATCCTAGAAACCTGTGCCTTGTGGCACAACTCTAAAATCAGACATGGAAATGCTAGAGCTGTGGTCTCCTTGGTTCCACACACTCTCTCTGCAATCTCATCTTGAATAATTAAGCCTACATTTATCGATTCCTAATCAATGATGGAACCAATCATAACTTCTTGGGGGGATATAACAATAAACTCTCAAGGGAGCCAAGTTAGTACTGGTGAACGCCAATCAACATTGGGCCATTGCATTAATAAAACTCTTCTGAATTAGTACACCACGTTCAATCTACGTAGGGCATCCATAACACAACAACCTAGACAACCAACCTCTCAAATTATCAAGTGTTTCTGTCAATCTTTAGGATAAATAGTTTGTTTCCCTTATATGCAGTACCTTAGACCCCAATAATTGCATTTGTACCATAAGGGACCTCAACCCCTCGAACTCTCACCACTATAGGGCAGGTTGCTGGATCAATCTTTTTCTTTTTCTTGTTTGGAAGTGCCTTTGCATAGGCACGATAAAACTCCCTAAACCATGTTGGAACAAACTTAGGCAAAGGTTTTGTATATTTTGTTATCCTAGTTTTTTGATTTTTTCCAAGATAGATGGACTCATCTAGCCCAGTGAGTGATAACCTTTTTTCTTCAATTATTGTCTTCCGCCCAGTAACCATAAATATATTCTGTTTTTTGGTAGCTTTGGTATGAACTGGTGTCTCTCTCTTCCTTTTCTTTGGTGTGGGCTCTATTGCAAATAAAGTCTTTTGGATAGGAGTAGTGGCTTTCTCAACCTCTTCTTCGTTCTTCAAATCTGACCAACTTACGTGTAAAGGAGAAGAAGCCTCAGATATAGAATATTGTGGCACTGGTAATCTAACTGGAGCATCAGAGTCATAAGAATCTGTATTCTTATCCCTCAATCTACTCTTTCCTTTACCTCGGGGTGGTTTACCCTCCTCGGTGCCTTTTCTTTAAGGTTAGGTTTCCAGACGATCGACCCCTTTGCTTTGGGTTTGGTTGAGATTGATATCTTTGGTGCGATAAACCTAAAAAACATTACACCCAATTGGAAATATGTTAGCAACAAGTAGAAAGGATAACCATAGGAAAATGACTATCATTAAGACTGCGAACTGCCGTGAAAGTCGGCAGTGACTGATGTTTGATATAATGGTACTAAAGTACCCTGTGCACTGTAAATAATAGTGATATTGCTATTCAGAATGTTGTTCGTCGTTCGATATGATAGTAGCTGCTGCTACAGGAACATCAATATTTTTCACAACCTAAGCACAATCCATTCCCCAAAATTTATTATGATTTGATTTTTTATACAAAACCCGAATGATGCCTTCCCTAGAGAAAGTCGTTACCCAATTTGATATTGGGAAATCACTTAATTTATCGACATTCAATTCTGAATTAACCCAATGACATTACAAGCATACTACACAAAGTAATTAAACATAATTAAAGTGATGGAGTTCACCATCAAACCAATTTAGCCAAAATGAAATCAATTTCAAACAACCCATAACAACAATGTCTCATAATTTAGAATTTAAACCAAGTAAATCCCACACATAGGTTATAATTCACACTAATTTTCAATGTTTCAACTATCTAATTCACATAAATGAAATCTTTTATATTTAACCATTCAAGTTCAGCTAGAGTAACACTTAGCACAGGCTAGAGTAAAAAAAAGGAAAACTTCATTTTCTACATAATGGCATGCTTACAACAATGAAAGCTAGTGAAAGCCAGGGTGAAAATCTAACCTTGATTTATAATGACAAAAAATAGATGATGATGGATGATTTTACCTTTTAGAAAAGAAAACTTAATTGGGGTTACGAGTGGAGGGAATGGGAGAAAAATGGAATTGGCGGTTCCTTAAGAAATACTTTTGAAATATCCATTAATATACTAAATTACGTGACATAATGATGTAATTACTGTTGTGTTTGATCAGCATTTGATACGATGATCCATCGTTGTTACCTTATTACTGTTGTTTTTGACAGAAGCTCAGGTAGTTTAATTTTTTATCCCCATCCATCCCGACGGTCTGCCATCTCACATGGGGTACCAACGTCTTTGGCATTGTCCCATCCTTAGTTTTCTTCTTCTCCATACCTGCACAAACAACACCTGTTACTGAAAAATGCAAAAATAAAACTTGGGTTGCCTTACTGAGGTGCTTTAGTTAATGTCGCGGCAAGACATGGTTCACAATTGACTCTCAGTTTCCAACCAAATAGATCACTTTGACCTTCCAAATTATTTGTTCTCCCACTATTTAGTCCTTCAGCCTTTGACCATTTACCATGAATTTTGAACCATCATTAACTCCTAGCTCTGCCTGCTCCTCTTGGAAATACTCTCAAGAACCTGAAAGGGTTGGACCATCTAAATTTCATTTTTTTGGGAAAAGGGTTTCAACCTTGAATTATATAACAACACATCTTATCCTGATAAGAAATCCCTTTTAAGGATATTGGCACCATGCCGCCTTTTTATTTATTCTTTGTAGATAACATAACTTTTGAATGCTCTCAGCCAAAACATATCCATGGAATTTAGCTGAATCATCCTATTTTCAGCCACCATTTTCCAATTGAGGTGGAGCTTGCTCAATGCCCAATGGGAACGGTGTTGTAACTCCACTGGTAGGTGGTAATCTTTACGTCGACCAATTGAAAGGGAGAAATGCCAATAGGAGTTTTATATGAGATCCTATACACCCAAAGGGCATCATCCAACTTTCTAGACCAATCCACCCGGCTAGCATTGAATATCTTCTCAAAGATGCTTTTCACTTCTCGGTTTGATACTTTGACTAGCTCATTTGCTTGGGGATGTTATGGAGTTTCTATCTTGTGATTAACCCCATATTTTTTTAGCAATCCTTCAAAGAGTCTATTTTATAAATGTGAACCATCGTCACTAATAATAGCCCAGGGAGTCCCGAACCATGAGAAAATATTTCTTTTCAAGAAATGAGTTACACTTTTACTTTCATTGTTGGGTAAGGCGACGACCTTCACCCATTTGGACACATAGTTCACCCCAACCAAGATGTACTTATTTCCATACGGACTCACAAATGGTCCTATGAAATCTATTCCCCATACATCAAACAATTGAACTCTAGAATAGGCTTCATGGTCATCTCGTGTATTTGGTTACGCCACTATGCATTTGACACCTGTGGCATGATTTTACAAATTCCAATACATCTTTGTGGAAAGAATTCCAATAAAATTCACTTTGAAGCATTTTGTGTACTGTTCGAATTACCCTATGATGGCCCCCAACCAGTGAGGCATGACATTGTTCTAGAATTTATCTAAAATTCAAATCCAACACGCACCTTCTTATCATCCCATTTTCATATACCCAAAACAATTAAAGCCTATACCAAAAATACAACTGAAAATATCTAAAAATTTCTTCTGTCTTTAGGAGTCCAGCCTTGTAGGCAACTCCTCAATCACCAAACAATTAGTGAAGTCCACATACCACAATACTTAGTTGTTAACAAGCAACAATAGTTTTTAATTGGAGAATGCTACATTTATCTCCCCTTATTCATTATCATCCATGAAAGGGTCTATCCTTGAAAAATGATCGACTAATTGATTTTCACAACCTTTACTATCCTTAAACACAAAATCAAATTTTTGATAAGAAGGATCCACTTACAAGCGTGGCTTTTCCTCCTTCTTTGTCATCAAGTAGAGGATTGCCGAGTAATCCATGTGTACAATAACTTTAGTTCCTTAAAGATAGATCCTAAATTTCTCGAATCCAAACACAACGGCTAAGAGATTTTTCTCCGTTACCATGTAGTTTTGTTGGTCCTAATGCATTCGCCGTCTTGCATAATAAACCAGATGAAATATCTTATATTTTTTTAGCCCAATACAACTCCAAGTTCAATCCCCCTTGCATCACATATTAATTAAAAGAGGATGGACTAGTCTGGAGCAACCATGATTGGAGCAGTGGTAAGCCTCTCTTTCAACGACTTAAAGGCTTTGACACATTTTTTGCCAAATTAAATATTTGCTTCTTTCTCAATAAGATTGCCCATGGGGAGAGCAATCTAGAAAATATCTTTGATAAATCAATGATAAAAACCAACACAACCAAGAAATATATTTACACCTTTCACTGTGGTATGAGGTGGAAATTTAGAAATCACATCAACTTTGGCTTGATCCACCTATATACTCCTCTCTGAGATTTTATGTCTAAGAAAACTTCCTTCCTTTACCAAGAAATAACATTTTCCTAATTAAGAACCAATTTGTTCTCAACACACCATTGTAATGACATATTAAGATGCTCCAAGCATTCTGTGAATGATTCACCCACAACCAAAAAGTCATCCTTGAAGACTTCGATGGTGTCCTTCACCATATCTGAGAAAGTACAGAGCATGCATTGTTGGAATGTGGCAGGGAGTTGCACAACCAAAGGGAATCATTCGAAAAGCAAAGGTACCATCAGGATAAGTAAAGTTGGTCTTCTCTTAGTCCTTCGGGCAATAGTAATTTGATTATATCCAAAGTAGGCATCCAAAAATCAATACCACCCTCTCCCCGCTAGACGATCTAATAGTTGGTCCATGAAAGGCATGGGAAAGTGGTCCTTCTTCATGCAAGAGTTTAATTTATAGTGGTCCATGCATACCCTCCACCTGCTGACGGATCTTAGGGGTAGTAGCTCTTCTTTATCATTCTTGGATACTATAATTCCCCCTTTCTTGGGGAATACATTGTATACTCATACAAGTGCTATTTGACATTGATTAAACACCTACATTAAGCCATTTAATTATTTCCTTGTTCATAACATCTTGCATCGATTCATTTAGCCTTCTTTGGTTATCAACAACAGCCTTAGCTTTGGGGTTAAGTAAATTTTGTGGGTACAAATAGCATGGGGGCTTCCAATTATGTCCGTGATTAACAACCCAATGGCTCTAATCAAACGTTTCAACACTAAACCCAATTCATCTATTTTGACTCCAACAACGATGATAAAATGATTACTGGCAAGGTATTGTCACTTGCCAAAAATAGATATTTCAAGTGAGTAGGGAGGACATTCAATTATAACTTTGATGGCTCTTCTATTGAGGGCTTGGCGGGTGGACTACCCGTTTCTTCAAAATCAAGATCAAGTTTGGTTGGGTTTCTTGAACAAGACCCCAGCCCTTGCAAAGATACAACCACTTCATCATAGTTCATGACTTCATCCCACTCATAGTTCAAAAGTATGGTGGAAAGAGATTTGCGGAGGCTCTCTACCTTGGTTGTGTTATCCACCACCTCATCAACTACATCAATCATCGAAACAACTTGAAAGTCATTTGGCTGTGTCACTAATTTACAAATGATAAAATTCACTTCATCATTGTTTACTATGAAGTTATGTTCACCGCTCTCAATATCCACCATTATCCTCTCGATAGCAAGGAAGGGTCTCCCAATGATAATTGGTACCTTAACATAGACCTTACAATCCAAAACAACAAAGTCATCCGGGAAAATAAATTTATCAACCTTAACCAACACATTATATAAAATCCCGAGGGGTCGTTTGATGGCCTGCTCTACCATCAAAAGCCTCATTATGGTTGTCTTGGGCACTCCTAGCCCCAACTTTGTTGTAAATAGAAATGAAATGAGAACAATTCTTGCACACAAATCATATAATGCCTTAGAAAACTCATACAAACCAATGGTGCAAGGAATTATGAACGCACCAGGATCTTTCTTCCATACAACCAAGTTGTTAGTCCTTATGGAACTACAATTATGTAAGACTTGAATGGTTTCAAGATACATTCACCTTTTATTTGTAACCAACTCCTTCATAAATTAGGCATAGCCCAACATTCGCATTAAAGACTAAATCAAAGGGATGTTGATTGACAGACTCTTGAATATATGAGAGATATTTGGAATTTGAAGTCATCATCGGCTTTCTTCAACCTTCTGAAAAATGGTGTCTTAACTTTGGGAAATGGATTCTTTTGAGAGGCTTCCAACACCTTCTGCTCAATATCATATTTAACTTCTTGAGGAGTCTAACTATCTCCACCCTTATTTGGCTCTACGGGCTCAACTTTATCACTATCTTTGGGTTCATTATCTTCCAACTCTACTTTAAATATATTTTTTTTAGGTGGACATAACTTTCCAATTTTATTATCACGATTTGGAGTATGAACCTCCTTAACATCCCCTTGTATTACTTTGCTGCTCTATGTAGCAATGGTCATGCAATGAGCATTATTATTTGGGTTCGATATGGTATCACTTGGAAGCACCCCCTTCGACGTGGGTTTGGTTGGGCTGACAATTTTCCCAATTGGGTTTCTAATTGCTTGACCGTGGCCATATTACATAACAGCATTTGGTTCATTGAGGAGATATCACCTTTTATCCCTCGCATGTTGGTTCTGCTGTGTATATCCTTATTGGTCCAATCCACCTTCTCAAGGATCTTTACTAACATCCCATGATTCCTAAATTTCAAATATCGATAGCAGTCAAGGACATGCTTGTCCTTCTCCCGCTCTTGATAGTATCAAATTTATTTTTATCCTTGTTCCAACCTTGATTCCCGGCTTTCCTTTGATAGGCTGGCTGATAACCCGCACCTTGTTCAATCATGAACTTTACTTCCTTATCCTAAAAATCCATGAATTCTTCTTCTTCTTTCAATCTTGCATCTTTTTTTCTTATTACATTAATGGCTTTAGTATGAGCACCCATTATATGATTGGTGATGAGGTCCATTTGTGTCGTCAATTTAGCCATCTTCTCCTCAAGTTCCTCCACTTTCCTTTTATTATAGCAACCTAGAGATAAAGAGGGAACACCTATTCCTACCTCGGTATCTCGAGTATGCCATGCTCTATTGTTTGTTTTACAATACATCAAGGAGAAAAGTGGCCAATCTAAAACTTGTGTTAGCGATTGAACCTCACACTAAGTTGTCGGCTATAATATTATCCAAAGGAATTAGTATTCGATAGAAAGTTTGGAGAAACACTTTATCGGGTAACTCATGATTAGGATCTTACAATATCCTTCTTGAACCGTATCCAAGCTTCATGCAATGGCTCTTGATGTCTAGATAGAAAGTTTTTGATCTCATCCCAAAGTTGTATCATCTGAGATGGATGGAAAAATCTAATCAATAATTCATTTTTCAACTTTTCTCAATTTATAATTGACCCATGGGGTATCTTACCAAACCAAAGCTAGGCTTCTCCCATCAAAGAGAATGGAAAAAGTCACAACCAGAGTGACTCTTGGAAGATGTTGGCATTAATGAATGAAGATCACACTTCAATAAAATTCTTTAATGTGCATGAGGATCTTCATATGGTAGGCCACCAAACAACCCCTTTATCTAAATAAGGTGAAACATAGTGCTTTCTAGTCATATGAAAACTGCATTTCCCTCAACTTAGGTAAGACAAATAGCACTAGAAAATCCAAAATAATTAATTTCATAATCCTCCCCTTCGGATCCTTCCAGTTGTAGGACCAACTTCCATGGCTACTCCAATTCATATAATCATCTGCTTTGATCACAAAGAGAAAACCACGTAAAATTTAGTCAACTAGCAAATCAAAGTGAAGACTAACATTAAAAAAGTGAACTTAAACTCTTCACTGCCTGGCAACGGTACTAAAATTGATAACACCCAAATGTATATAAAATACCTTGGTCGTTGTCAAGATAAATTCCTGACGTGTGGTCAGAGTCAAAACCACAAGGAGTGAAATAGTTTAATTTCAACAAGAATGTTGGATCCACTAAATGAATGTTATTTAACTTTAATAAAAAAAATTGGAGGGGGGGGGGTAAACTGGTTCTACAAGTTGTGTGAAAAATTTGAGTTAAAAGAACATTTTCGTAGAACTTTCCAAGTGAGTTAATTAAATAATATTAAATGGGATTGGAGGTATGCACCAATGAGGTTAATTTCTAATTTGGGTGATTGGGATTTAGCACAAAATAATTGTAGCAGCACGCGTAGGCTAGATTACTAATTAAACACTTAAATATATCTATTTAGCGCCCTTAGTATTCATTCTAATATCTCAACAAGATGAATACAACAATAGACCAACCTATTACCTCATGCTTAATAGTTTATCTCTAAGTCTATTAATCAGATGGGAACTGAATCCAAATCAATGACGTTAATAATTTCTCAAGAACAAATCCCACTCTCATGGTAATGCTAATACAATGACCTGAGTTTGCAACCTCAAATCAATAATCAAACATGAAACTATTAAGGACCCAAACTTAAATAAGAATTATCAGCTAAAATCCCAACAACCATAATTATTAATTAACACCCAAGCAAAAGATTTAGCTAAGCATAGAAAAGGAAGAAGAAATTCTACCATAAAAGGCCTCATATCTATACATCCTAAAGAATTACACAATTAAAATCCCTCAAATAAGTATAAATTTCTCAATCAAAACCTTATTCTAAGCTCACACTTCAACTTCAGCTCAGATGAATTTGTAGACAACTTTTAATATTTCTCTCGTGCTTTTTTCTCCTCTATGTATCTATATGTGTTTCTAGTGTTCAAAATCCTATTTATATACATTTCAAAAGTGGGAAAAATTTAGCAAAAAAACCCATAATGGTGGCCTAAGAGACCTACCGCCATCTAGCATGGTGGTTTGCCATGTTGTATATTGGCCGCCATCTTGGACAATTCCTTTGGTTCTTATTTTGATGAATTCTCCTTGGACGGTGGCATCTCCATGTGGGACGATGTTAACTTCCATATAGGAATGTAGTCCACCATCTTAGATAAGAGACCGTTGTCTTTTTGATTCTAAAATCTTGGTCTGTCTTCCAAGGATGACGGTGGAATGCATGGGATGGAGGTTTGCAATTTGGTACGACAGTAGGATCTTTGCAAGCTATCTTTACACTTTTATCCAAGTATGTGCGCTTAGGCTATTTTTTTCATTGGATTTACTAAATTCACATTTTTACCAGAAAATCAACCAAGTTAACATTAGAAATGAGAAAAATGGTTTAGAAGACAAGCATTTTCGTTATATTTTTAGGATTAATGAGTGATATGTTTTCCACACATCACTGGGTGGGCTGCTGGTACTACCATAGAAAAAGTGATCTGAGGTCCATTCTCACCCCATCTAGCATGGGGCTTTCGCTAAGAAGATGACCCGACTTACCACACCCAAAACATCTATTTCAAGGGCATCTTGGAGTTTGTGGCCCAATTGGCCATCCCATAACAAACTCCCATACCAATCTTGTACTCTTCTGGATGATTCTTGCCGTACTTGGAACATATGCGGTAAGACCATCCTCCAGTGTTATTACCCTACAAGACTAAACTCACTGATTATTCTACTAATTCTTGGGTGGTCTGTTACCCTGAACATGAGCACTTGCCGATGAAGTGGATGGAACCCTAAAACTCAATTGCTGCTGTCTAGGGTTACCACTAATTGTAGATTGGAGAAACTCTAAAGAACCAATACTTGCCTTCTTGTTGTGGTAGTTTTCTCTCATCTTAGCTTTAGCACCTTTTATGAACTCTAATTTGACAATAGATCGACTAATATACATAAAATTAATCAGAATAGCTTCCCTTTTTTGCCTTACCAAGTATGGGGCAAGATGAGAAACAAAGATGTCCTATGATTCTTCTTGTCAGCGAACATGTCTGAGGAATACTTCAATAATTGTGTAAACTTCACTCCGCTTATAGAAACCATCATGGAGCCCTGATCCAGACTTAGAAACTCCCTCATCTTCTCAATTTTCTTTTCCCTTGGAAAGAACCTACCCAAGAAAGATCCTTCTAACTTAGCCCAAGTAGACGGAGATACACTTTCCAGCCTATTCTTCTTCCATTGGTCTACCCAATCTCAGGCCACATCTTTCCATTGGTACATATTAATTCCACCATATCAACCTCTGAAACCCTTATAATGTCAAAAGCCCTCATAACCTCCTTAATGAACTATTCTGGATCCTTAACTATCTTAAAGCTATGGAAATCGAAAGGCTGCATCCAGAGAAAGTCACAGACTCTGGCCACACTAGTATCCAGAACAAAAGTATCCAACTCTGGCTGCACTAACATCTTGAAAAACTACATGAATGATTAGAGCTACTGCTTGCTGCTGATTTTGGTCAACATCAGTCTGGGTGATCAAGTCTATCATGTTATCAAATTAAACATTAGTGATTTTCTATGGTTCAGGAACTGGCAGAGCCCGATTTTGTTGACCTTGATTCCTAGCATAATGAGTTGGTCTGTCTGTGTGGAGGCATGATTTGAACCCATAAAGCATGAGTGATAAACTATTATTGGAGTTAAACTCCAAAGCATCAAATAAGACATGAACAAAGAGGAGTTTCCTAATTATTTAGTAGCCTCTCAGTTATAAGTGTATGTCTATTTACACCCATAAAGAAGAGTCTACCTTACGTTATCTTTCAAACATCCAAGGACACTTTGAACTTAACGCTTTGATACCAAGTTTTTACCTCCCCGGAATTGCTCCTTGGGCGTGACAAGGCATCCTTAGCTACTGAGTTGTCTCAACTACCTCGGATGAACCCTTGGCTCATGTGCATCTCTACCATACACTCATCAGCAGAAGCAAAACATAGCAACAATATAATCCTAGTAGACTGCCTTGCATGTTAAGAATAAGTATTGAATAAAGAAGAAAACATTAAGTCAATAACCAGTGCATAATAATATGTCTGGAAGCCTCTAAGTATGAAAATACTAGGATTCAAGGACAAACCCCTATCTAACCTTGGAGGTAAAGAAATGATATTCCATCAAGTATCCTAAATAGTTCTAAAAAGAATAACCAATACTAAATTAGTTCACTGTCACGACCCGATTTCTCGGATCATGATGGAACCTACTATACCACCAGTAGGAGAACCAAACCCCGTAGTCCATAG
>JBDJHY010625606.1:0-16254 GCA_039654485.1 Withania somnifera | reverse complement strand
GACTGGTTCAATACTGTTTCTTCACAATTTCTTCCTTTTGAGTACTCGGAAAGGTCCAAAGTGTGTCTGTGACTTTCCGGAATGAAATGCTTGCTTGTGAAGTAATTCATTAACATTGAATATTTGACTTATTATAAGAGATATGGAGTTAGATGTAGATTACTAGGTATTTTTGAAGGTATCACCAATTAAGAGGGTGATGTGATCTGGAAAGAAGGGGAAGTTCAGTCCCATCTATATAGTCCCTTATTAAATCTTGAGAAGGGTACCCAAGTGTCTTATGAATAAATCCTCCAGCTGAGTTGGCAATAATGCACCCAAGTTTTAATATTTCCCTACTAAGAAGTGCATTGGTGATCTATCTTTAATTATGTTAGAGAGAATTTTTATGAAGGATAACCTCACCTATGAGGAGGTACCGATACTTATTCTAGATAGATAGATTTGTAGCCACCATAAGAAGGAAGTAACCTTAGTCAAAGTATTATGGAGGAATTAGTCCTATGAGGGGGCTATTTAGGAACAAAGGTTGATGTGGTAATGAATTACCTAATCTTATTCACTCCTTATTCCATACTGGTATGAGGTAGTTACTTGTAAACTCACTCTATTTCTATTCCAGTTCCATTCTTAGTATTAATATTCAAGCTTTATGTTTCTGTATTCGTGCAAAGGTTCTCAGGCCATGTTTAGTTTTAGTCTAGCCCTTATGCTCATGTCTGGTATCTAGTCAGCCTCATAAACCTGTAGAATTTAGCTTAAAAATTAGTTCTTATCTTTATTCGAGAATAAGTTATCCAAAGAGGGAGATATTGTAATACCCCATACTAGTTTCATGCTTAGAAATAAGATTTGGGTTAGAACCTACTAAAAAATATAGAACTTAGTTTTTTAGCCAAGTCAGTTTGCATAGAAGGATCCAAGATCCGTGGACTCAACTTCATGGATCATAAAACCACTCATGGGATTGATTGGCAAAGCTTATGATTTCAGGACCCATTTTATTAATCGTGGAATGATTCCACATACTGTACTGTTGAGTCGTATAAGTGATATAACACCTCCAAGTAAACTAACCAATCCATAACTTAAATCACATGTCGCGAACTGATTTCGTGGACCATGATCTATCTCTTTGAACATTAGTAATTCAATGAAATCAATCTCGTATTCCATAAACTAGTTCATGGCTTATGAACTTGCTTATGGAAAGAATCTAGATAGCTTCATTTTCATGAAGCATTCCACGGGTCATGAAATGAAAACCACGACACATACAGTCATTTGTTGTTCCTAGGTAGAACCTTAAAAATTTATTTGTAGACAAAGAATCAGTCGACGAGTCATGGAATGCATTTTACAAACCATGGACTGGTTTGTCAAAATACTAATTCCCATAATTATTTAGTTTTCTCAAAGGTTTTTTGATAATTTCTTCCATACCCATGACACATTAATATAACTATTTTTTAAGTATCAAAGAGGAATATATACATACTAGTCGATTTTAATCTATTTTTACAAACAATTAGAATAATTCCTCAGCAAGAAAAAGACAAGGGTTCTCTCTAAACGACATGCTCAACCTTTTACCTAGGGTTCTAAGTCTAAGATATTCACGAAATAATTGTAAAAGTAATCCCCTCTAGTCTAGGTATGTGGATATTGATTGAACGTCCTTCCACCTTCATGCCCAAAACCTTTGATTTGGCAAATATTTATTGAGTAAGAAAATCTAAAATTCAACCCCAAAGTTTTAATTTCATATTAATATTATTGCAAAATAATTAAGATAATTACACATGAATTAATGGTTAATTCCATGCTTATTACTCTCGTTCAATGAATTTACATAGAGAAGGAAGATTTAATTTGTAAAAGCATATTTTATTATTATGTCACTCCCCGAGGCTACTCCCTTGACGTAACTGGCGCTCGAAATCATTTTTGGCCCAAGAAAGCTTTTTAGCATAAATCATGAGCATGAGACATGAAACATAAATAAAAAATAAAATTTAAATAATGTGGAAGCTTTGCAAGGGAATGGACCTTTTTATTAAACTAAAATAAGATAAGGTAATACATTTTATTTGTCTATTAAAAAAAATTATATAAGACAGACTAGTCAAGTTGACTAACTAACTATTTATCTATCTATGAAGACTCTATTAAATACATATGAGTTTTAGGACAAGCCCCAACTAACTCTAAATACTTGACTTAATGACATTAAATAAAATAAACAGAATATGAATAATCAACTAGCCCTCGAAAGATGAGGACTACAGACTAGAGTCTACTGAGTCCACTGGTCATGAGATTGGAAGTGTACCTGAAATCTGCATGGTAAAACATACATAAATGAAATCAGTATATTCAATATACTAGTACACAGGTAAGTATATGTGTAATCATAGTAATAATAATAATGGTACAAGATGAAAGAAAACTGAGGCTAACATTGAGAGCCTGAAATTATTAAAAACTATCACAATTATGTAAATTATGTTAGAAAATTGAATAGCTGGAAATCATGCTTAAAATAAAGTAAATTGTAATTTTTTATAAATCAGAAAGTTGTAGTCATGCTAAAATTTATATAAAGATGTAAAACATGTATTAGAAATCCGAGAGATAGGGATCATATGACATGTCATATTATATGGAGCATCATACTTAGAATGGCAACAAATGTAAAAGTCATGTGGAAATCCTGATAACTAGAGTATATGCTGAAGGGCTATAAATACCTAGCTCATGATAAGGTATAACAATTTAAAACAGAAACCCGTGGGAGTTTTTCATAATCAATATATGTCTTATGAGCCTATAACTTTTTTATTGCCCAAGCAAGGGAATCCATTTGCCTTGACATCCAATGTTTAACTTAACATTGGAAAGTTCCCATATACCTTTCTAAGGTATAGAGGGTATTCATGATTTTGAGTAACATGATAAGGCAATAAATTTGAGTTTTAAGACATTTGAGAAGGATTAAAATCCTATGCCAGCAAGACAGTTGAGGAATTTAGGTACTTGAGAAACCGCATTTCTCTCGGTGCTAGATAATCCTCCCAAAATAGATGTATATATAACTTAGACTCATAATATACTGAAAATAATGCATAAACTATCAAGGTTTCTTATCTAACTATCATTTACTAAGATTATACTAGTTTTGCTTTTCTGGAAATTAGCAAACTTAATGTCTTGCTTATTATTGATACTTGAATCTATTCATGTTTCATGTGTTCTAAATAACATGTACTTGAGCTAATATATTCTTTGAAAGATATACACATTTTGGGAAAACAAATCATGAAATTTCATCAATTTAACATTAGTTTAGGGAAGTTGTAAAGGCTCATGGAATAATATAGTAATCATGTAGTTTATGCTTGAAATATCAAGAACAAAATAGGAATCACAATTTATAAACTTGAATCAATGAGAAATTTGAAATTAAAAACCTAGGCCTATACACTTGAAATTTACATAGACTTGAAACTAGTTTTGAGCATGGGGATGGAAGAAGTCCACCATTAAATAGCCTGCGTACCTGATAGGGAGTAATTCCAAAATATAATGACACTTGAAGATGAATTCTTGAAGGTTGGAGAGTTTGAGAGAATTCGTTTGTTTCTTCTCTTTTTCTTTTGTCTGACTTTATTGAATTTTGGGGTTTTGATTTGTATTGTTGGTATTTAATAGTAGATTAGGTAATACACTAATTCATGTAATATAATACCTTAAAAGATCCCGAAATGATATTGCTTGAATAGGGAATGGTAGGTAAAATGTCAAAAATAACCTTGCAAATAGGTAAAAACTGCATAGAGTTTTTAACTTAGGCACATTACTTACTGTTTCACAATGTCCAAAATGCTAAACTCTTCAGTGTGACGCAGTGGTCAATATGTCCACCCTCGATTCTTTAATTTTTCATAGCCTGGCAGTGCTTTACTAAAGTGGTCACAACCTTTTACTATGAACTCGGATTAATGAATTGCCTTATAAACAAGACTCAGAGACCTTTATTTTGATAGGTTGTGTTCCACATAACACCCCATATATTGGAATATATGATCATTTAAATTTGACCCCTGCATAGAACTATACAAAAACTATGATGGTTGAAAAGCGTTATACTAACTTTGCTCTAGGAGTTTCTTATGACCTTGAATCATATCAAACACTACTCCCACACGTTAGTAAATGATTTATAACCTAGGAATAAGTGATAACTCATAGGTTTTGAGACTAACTACATACGTCAAATGGTTGAAATTATAGCTAAAAATTGGGGTGTTGTATTATCTCCCTCTTAGGATCAGTTTTCCTAGAATGAAGAGTGTGAGTCGAACATGAAAAATACTAAGAGATGACACTGGATACTGAGATTTAACTTAACTAACATGAGCCACTACATGAAGGCCAATACTCTATCAGTTCTTGAGTATAACAGTCTTCCAACTTCTTATCAACCCCAACAATTAACATAGTCACAACACTTCTAAGTGCTACCATCGAATATCAGCATTCCCATCGACCCACTCAAGCTACACTTTCTGAATACTTACGCAACACCCATTATGATGTCATTTCTTGTGAGACTCCAACTCTCCACAATATTATAATAATTAACAACAAGTACCACCGAACCAATTCTCACAAAACTAACAACGCCAAACCCACTATGGAGAAGGTACCTAGCTAAAACAAAACATTAGGCCAAACCAGTATGGTCCCCTTTGACATGAAGACACTCCAACTACTGGCACTTGTTATAGCTATGCGATAATTTCCAGCACTACAACTACTCTACCAAGTCTTAACGTGCAATAACATACCACTAAATCATGCTATAGCTAAAATACACACATGATAGGGGTAGAGCTCACAATAAGCAATCTCACGCAATACTCAACATTAACTCCTTGTCATATCAAATCTTAGAAATTAAATCTATGAACTTACAAACCAACCGCGACTCCTACAATATCCAAAAGTTGGATAAAACTCCTCAATCCATTATATAAAAATAGTTTCCAACACAATTTTACGAAACACAACTACCTCCTATCATTCTAGACTACGCTGCACACACCTGTAGTCGGCGCTAACAATCAACCCATAACCTTTTCCACTCAGCCTTAACCATACCCCGGGTTCTAACACAATGCACAACCATCTCTTGAGACACCATATGCATATCTTGCAACACAATCTTTCTTAACCAGAAGGGTCATCTCACTAATCCAGTCTATTAGGGAAACCGCTACATCCATCCAACTCAACGAAAATGTAATCATAAAAAATCTCCTACGGTCACCTAGAACGTAACATCAAACCCTTTATTTTTACCCTCACTTGGCTAATCCATAAATCAAGCAAGCACATTTTATACTAACAGGAGTATCAACATACCACATCAAAACATAACAATCTCTTGTGCATTTATATCTGCTCCTGCTTCCATTAGCTTAGTGAATCTAACAGAACTGACTATCACTTAAGTATCACCACAATACTAAATATTTCACGAAACTTCACAAATCGGCGCACTAACACCAAGCCTATGGTGCAAAACAAAAGTTCTGTGAGAAAATCTTACCAAAGATAAGAAAATGCTGATACAATAAGAAAAAGAACTCCCTATCCAGATGTTTTCCATAGATGAATACCCAGCACCACGATATAATAATCCCTTACACATCACACTATTACGAAACTACACCACCATACTTAGAATGATCAAATCAACACGTCTTGATTTGGTACTTGCTACGGACCTTTGTCTATAACCCAAAAAAGCTAAAACACTGTGCAAGCTTGCACCAACCGAGTTTAATATACAAACTGCTACAACTCTTATATTACTAAATAGTTTAACTCAAGAGCTACACTCCCCATCCGCTACTAAGAAAAAAACTCATTTGTAAGAACATATCAATACACTATTTATCAAACTCTGCATCCACACCACGAATACATAACTCCCCAAACCTAGGAAGCTCAAATCAGTTTGATACAACCTTCAACACAATTAGGAAAATAATCAAGACATGGTTCAAATCAACAAATAGAAACAACTCATCCTTAGGTGGGTGGTTGGGTGGGTCAATTAAAATAACCCCTATAATGCAATGACAAAACTAAACAACTAGAAAATTAATTCTAATGCCATGAATGAATACAAACTATGTATAGTGTCACGGGGAGTACTGGAATACAACTCTCGGTGGCTACCAAACACACAATCATGTAGCCCAAAATCTACTAGGCAGGGCATGGACCGTGATCTTAGCGCGAGTGCCAAAAAATTAGTGGAGTACAAGGGTAACTGCCCCTACCAGAAGATACAATGCTCCCAACCCCGAAATAATTTAGCTATTAGTAAATCTCATCGAAGAAATAAAACCAGGCCTCGCATCAACATGCTATAACAAAGCTCAAGCCTTTCATTCAGCTAGCCAATTGGGTCTAGCATATCAATCCACTACTAAAGAATTCAGTTATAAGGTGACAAGAAATAGCTATAAATATGTGGGCTATTAGCCAACGATAACACATAGTGAAAATGAAATAATCTTAGTGAAAGTGAAATAATCTTATAGGTAGACAAATCACCAAGGTATACCAACAATTACTTAGACAATGGGTTATCAAAAATCAATTAAATAAAGTCAGACTAAATCATAGCAATGTAAAAACCAAATCTGAGATCTTTGCATCTTCCTCTGTTGAAGTCAAGATAACAACAGGCATAGCCTGTCCATGATTAGCCAAATACTGACCCAAACCACCAACCTCACCATGTTGAGTATTACCTGGGGAACTCGCCCTTCCATGATGAGCAACTCTAAATAGGGAAAACACTGACTCGGGTGAACCCCTAACTAAAGACTGAGTCAGCCCTGGGGAACTGCGTATACTTAAGGGCAACCTTAGCAAGATGACTGGGGCTACCAAAATCCAAGAATAACCCCAATTATCTACGCAGCAAAAAATCCTTTGACGCAAACTTCAGACCATCCTATGCTAGAGTCCCAGTAGGAATATTGTATGCAGTTTTCTCAAAACTCTGAACCCCATCCTCTAGTTAAACCTCAACTGAAATATGTGGTGCAATATGAATTTCTGGTGATGCCACTTGAACTGGTGGTGACAAAGTCTGAGTCACAAACAACCCCGGCTAATCTGAATCTATTGACAAGGTGTCACTAGTACAACCAGTCTAAACATAATGCAAAATCGACTGAATACTACCCTGTTGGGGGCAAGATCTGGCAAATTAACCCTCAATGCCACACTCAAAACATGTCCTAGCTAGCTTAATCTTACGAGATTTGCAACCAGTGCTTGACTGGCCACCACGACTGAAGGATCAAACACCGTAACCACTCACTCCATAGGCCTCCCTACAAAATATTTCCGTGAACTCCGCCCGAGCCAACACCTGAGCAAGAGAATGGCCTGCCATTATCAACGGCTCCACGACTAACAAAAAAGGTAAAATTAAACCATCTGCACATCTCTGTTCCCTATTCTGATCAGTAGGGAAAAGTATGGTAGTACGCTCAACATTCTCATAAAAATAAGCCTCATACTCAATGACGGACATCTGACCCTGGTGCAGACGTTTAAAATCTCTTTGTACCGATGAGTCATTACTCCTAATAAGAGGTACTTTCATTGGTACTCCTCCCTTGACTACACCCAAAATCTCATGCGACAAATTCCATAGAACTAGCATAGTCGAAAACCCAATTGTTGTTGAAATTGATGTTAAGTCCACTATTTGCTGTAACAGAGCATCTGACAGCTTTTGGTCTGTGGCTGGATAGACCCCCTACTCGTAATATGGGCTCTAGCTATCTTGATGATTCTAGCACGTCATCTAATGCTATATCGCTCCCTAGGTGGGAGGTACACCTAACCCACTCATCAATCACGGTGTTCAGCTGACTTGCACTGATAGACCTCTCTACCTCTCACGGGAGTCCTTACTACGGGTATGGAATATTTTCCCTTGTTTGCAGAAGGCTTTGAACGTACCATAAGCGAAAGAATGAATGTGAAAAAATAAGTTTTCGAGGAAACATCAAAGAAACAAGCGCAAAAATCGAAGTCAAGAAAAGGAATTATTTCCTAAATGCCACCATAGCCTCCCGAAGATAAGCCATGGATGTCTCTGCGCCAATCTGCATTCCAAGGTTATTAGAGCCAGCCTTTGGGTCAATAGTAGAGGGGTGTGGCCTCAGGTTTGTTAGGGCATGGTGTCCTTCCTAGTTCTTCATATTCATATCGTCATATTAGGTCAATGGTCCCATGTTACGCTTTTAGTGGTATGGTCCATTTGTATTGAGACTTCCCCCCCGGGGGGGGGGGGACTGTTCAGACTATATCTTAGACTTTTGCTATGCCAACTCCCATCCTAGCAAGCCAGTTAGAGTCGTGATACCTTAGGGCAAGGTGATAGTGCTCTAGGACATGGTGCTCCTCAGTGTGGTATAGGAAATGTTGTGATGCCCATCATTATGGTTGTCATCTTTATTTTTATATTGTGCCAGGTAGACCTGAGGCATAGGTGATGTAGATAGATATAGGAGGTGCATAAAAATGGGAGAGAAAGAAACAAAGAGAAGATATGCAGAAACATACAATAAACTTACCAGTTTATGAACAACGGGGACAGGCTACCCTCACCTTTCAATTGAACCAATAGTTTAACTATAAATCCCAACAAACAATCAATGGAAACCAAATTGAATCCACAAAATGGAAACCTTTGATTTAATACAAAAGAAGTTACGATAGGAACTAAGGGAATCCACCTTCAATCACTAACTATGATTACGCTAAATTATTACTAAGCTATTGTAGTCTAACAACTAAGCTCCTAATAGGGTTTAAGTGTTTGTTCATCAAAGTCTTTGTAAAATAATGCAAGAATACCTATTTATAGAAGTCTAATTATTTAATAAAGACAATTGAGCCTAAAAGTGACTTAATATGACAAAATAGTCCTTTAAGTCTTGAAGTTATCCCATTGACCCCTCAAGTTTGGGTCTCATCAACTCAATACCTTGAACTCTTACATCATGCCTAAGATATCTTCCAAACTTGAGACTTCCTTACTTTGCACCCAACTATGCATCTTTGAATCCTATTTTTTAAAAAGGATTCATCCTTGAATCCACACGAACACCTATAAGAAAAAGCACAACACAATCCACAACTTTCCTCATGGTATGAGAGTCAGAACAAGGGGTAGAATGAATAATTTCATATCCCACATACAGAAAAAATAACTTAAAATTATCCCTTGGCTAAAATACAAAGGTAGTACTTGAAAAAAATGGCATAGAAGTCACGTTCAAATCCACAAGATCAAGTAATAACAACAAATGATAATCAAATAATATCAAACAAGTGTTACTACTATTCATTTTACAAAGCATGACAATAACCAAACTCATATTAAGCTTGTCATAAAGACCAAGCTCTTAATTACCATGAGGGTAATGGAAACCAACATCGGGCTCAAATGGGAAGGTGCACTATGAAAGGGAATCAATAAAAATCCCATTGGCCCAGTGGTCTCTCCTAGACACATAGGAATCAAACTCACATATATGAGTATCATCTTATACAAATAGGTAATAGAGGAACGTGTCTCTTAAATCAACTTCATCCAAAACATCCTCAGTTGGATTATTTTAAGGTTTGGGACATACAAGGAGGAAAGAGTAGAAAAAGAAGAAAATAGGTCACCTTTCCTTTGGAAATGATCCATCCCTACAAGTGTACTCTCATCTTCTCAGAAGAGATTTCCAACTTTGGAAGGGATATCTTCACACCATAATGGGTTCTTATAGATATGGTAACCCTCAAGAAGATCTTCCACATCCTTATGTTGCACCCCACTAGGCATTTCACTAAGAGCATTCTCATTATCATATCTAAACAAGACATTATATTTAAAGAGGCAACTACCAATCAAAGAACAAGACTCATTATATGTAAGATCACTCTCAAAAAGGCCAACATCTTTGTCTGACACTTCATTAAGTGCAATATCTCAATGAGAAAGATAAGAAATAGGATTCTCAATGCATGATCTTCTCAAGGAGTCACTCATAATCACATGATCAACATTATTACTTTCATCACTAAGTTGAGTCTCATTGGACACATCACATATAACTTCAATTAATGGATCACATTCCAAACCAACTTGACCATCATCATTACTATAATATAATGTACTATCATTGAGAGTACATGTAAAAACACCATGTGGACATAAATTGGCCTCACAAAGGAAGTTAATCCAGTTATAAATAGGATCAACTTAGGTTTGCACATTCTCAACAAGAATAGTATCACTTTGTAGTAATCGTTTACATGATAAGGAACTATCAATCAAGGAACATATGTCAATACTAGGTAGACTTGAATTATTTTTACTAGAAGAATCAATTTTTTCATCTAAAGGATCAACTAGTATCTCCACGACCCCAACTAGTACATTGTCAATACAAGGCAAAGACTCATTAATCCCAAATTTATCTACCACTGACACTCATTCCATGACCATGCACATTCACAATAGTAGAAGTATTGAGAATAACTATTGTACCATTAAGTATACATGAAGAATCTTCTTTACCTTATTTCTTTTTCTTGAAGAACTTCTTACTTTCAAAAGCTGATAGATTTTTTAATCTCCTCATTGAGCTTGCTTCCAAGATCACCTGCATAAGAAGTAAAACAACTAAATAGAGAAAAAAAATTAGTGCAAGGTAGTGAAAACCCTCCCACATCACTCCACTAATCCTCTCCTTTTTCTGTTCCAGAGTTGTCACATAAATTCACTTATTTCACATAATTCTTGTGGTCATACCTTTTCCTCTTTAGTTTCTAAACATACCCTTCCTCTTCTAAATCTTTTGTCTCACAGTGACTTGGGAGTTAGGACAAGTGTCAAGGATTTCCAGTGAAGGGTTTTTTTTAGACAAATCCACTAGGCATGGTGCCTAGGTTATTTTATAAATATTACAAATAATAGGTCTTTACATAAGTAACCAACTAGATAAAGTTGCAACTCTACTAACCTGGCCAAACTAGGACTCATATTGTACTTGTTTGGCATTACAATGTGAAAAGCTAGCAGATAATGTACTAAACTATAAGAATGAACTTCTCCATTGAGATCCCTAAGCTTTGTGTATTGCCATTGTGTCCAATAACCAACACATGATGAGTGTACTGTGCTTATATACTGCATCCTCATGTGTGTCCAAGACCGGGCAAGTTCTAGATACCATATACATGAAAAAATTAGAACTAATTATATTCACCGACACATTGCAATTAGAAAACTCATATCAATCTAAACTTGTTACACAAATAATTTAGTTTTACAAATACAATCTGCATCACTTATAGATCACAATTTATAATTTAACACAACCAAGACACAACATATGCCACTGAAGTTTTTATACTGAAATTTTTGTTCGTACAGGATATAAAAATTTAATCAACAAAACATAAAACTAAAGAAAATATATAACCTAAATATGTCTACTAGATAACATATCTGAGGGAAAAGAAACATGGAAAGAAAAAGCCTCAGATGGACAATATAAGTACTACCCATCCACACACAAAACATTGCATTGTACCTAATGCAATAAATAAATGAAACAAATAAAGGGAAAGAGGTGTACCTGAAAACTAGCTTAAGTTATATCATCACGTATCTCAAGATCAACCTGAGATGGCTGCTCAACGGCTGCACTCACCGCATTAATCTGTTTATCCTCGGCTACATATGGATAATAAAATATAAAAATAATAACAATGATTTGATTTACCTCCCAATTATGCTTTATTTAACCTCGCAGCACGACACAGTCACCTTGATTGCTCAAATTTCGCCAAGGTAAACAATCTCCAGAATCCGGACCTCTTTAATAGATTCAAAAAACTTCTTTATACGTTGACCATTTACTTTAAATCTTCATTTCTTCTCATTTTTCAACTAGATTACTCCTGAAGGAGAGACCTCTTTGATAACGCATGGGCTGGACCACTTTGACTTTAACTTTTTTAGAATCAATCTCAATAATGAATTAAATAACAAGACCAAATCTCCCAGGCTGAAGTCTTTATACTCAATCCTTTGGTCATGGTACCTCTTCATCTTTTCTTTGTATATAAAGTCTCTCTTATATGCATTTGTTCAAAACTCATCCAGCTTATTTATTTGATCCTGATGTAGGTCGATGGCTCATTCAAACTTAAACTGACTCTTTTTAAAGCCCATAACGCCTTGTGCTCCAATAAAATTGGTAAATGGATAGATTTTCCATAAACCAACTAAAAGGGGACATACTAATTGGCATCTTATACAGCGTTCTATATGTCCACAACGTATCATCCATCTTGCAGGACCAATCTGTCCGAGTAGCATTCACAGATTTTACAAGTATGGCTTAATCTCTCTATTTGAAGCCTCAATCTAATCGCTCATTTAAGGATGATAAGGTGTTTCCACTTTATGATGTTTCACTCTGTATTTGGCTAGTATGTTCGAAAAGCTTTATTATAGAAATGGGAGCCTCCATCACTAATGATGGTTTTGGGAGTCCCAAACTTCTAAATATGTTCTTCTTAAGGAAAGTTACCACTCTTCTCCCATCATTGTCGGGCAAAGATATAGCTTTGACCTAATTTGAAACATAGTTGACACCTACAAAAATATATTTCTATTTATAAGAACTCATGATGGGGCCTATGAAGTCAATTTGCCAAATATCAAAAGCTCTACTTCCAAGATTGGAGTTATGGAAGTTCATGTTTATAAGAAATAAATCTCTGACTTTGATATTTTTCTCATGCTTTGACAAATTCATATGCATCATGGTGAAGAGTAGGCAAAAAACAGCCACATTGTAATACTTCCAACGCAGTCCGAGCACCACCATGATATCCTCCAACTGGGGATGAATGTTATGCCTTAAGAATACTCCTCATGTCAACCTCCGGCACGCATCTTCATATCATATCATTTGCACAGAGACTATATAAGAAAAGCTCCTCCCAAAAGTAACTACTGGCATCATAAAGAATTCTCTTCGTGCATAAAAGTGCATTCCTCATGTATGATATTGCTGACCAAAAAGTTGGCAAAGTCAGCGTACCATGGATCTATGTCTGCCTTGATGGCCATTACCCTTTCATCAGGGAATGCATCCTTAATCTCTACATCAACTATCTCTCTTCCATCTGTCTCTAACCTTGGGAGGTGATCAGCTACCTGGTTTACACAACCTTTTCAATCTTTCACCTCAAAATCAAATTCTTGTAGAAGAAAGATCCAACGAATCAGCCTAGGTTTTGCATCTTTCTTGGTCATGAGATATCTCAAGGCTGCATGCTTAGTATGCACCAAAACTTTATTCCTAAAAAAGTAAGATATTCTCGAAGGCATAAACCACAGGAAGCACTTGATCAATAGCAATATAATTCTTTTGTGCCCCATTTATTGATTTATTGGAATAATAGATTGGATGAAATATATTATCCCTTTTCTTTCCTAGTACATCACCAATTGCCACACTAGTAGCATCAATCATCAACTCAAATAGTTTTGCTTAATTCGAGCCAACTATAACCGGTGCAGTGATTAATTTTTATTTGAGCCCCTGGAAAGCCTTTAGACAGGTCTCATAAAACAAGAACTTTTCCTCTTTCTCAGGAAGTTTAAATAGCAGGCTGGTGGTGTTCAAAAAATTCTGAATGAACCTTCTATAGAAAACTGTGTGACCTAAGAAACTTTTCACAACCTTTACAGAGATCAAGGGTGGTAGCTTCTCAATCACCTCCACCTTCAATTAATCTACCTCAATACCCTTCTTGGAGATTTTGTGACCCAAAAAATGCCCTTTCTTATAATAAAATGAAATTTCTTCCAGTTAAGAACAAGGTTAACATCAATACATCTTTACAAGGCATTACTCAAATTTGTTAGGCAATCATCGAATGTGTCACCTACTACTGGCAAGTCATCCATGAGGACTTTGAGAGAGTCTTCAACAATGTCAAAAAAGATAAAACATCATGCACCTTTGGAAAGTGGATAGAGCATTGTACAATTCAACGGGCATACGCTTAAAATAAAATGTACCATAAAGGCATGTAAATATTTCCTTCTCCAGATTCTATGGGATATGGCAATTTGCTCGTATCCAGAATAACCATCAAAATAGCAATACCAGCCCCGTCCTGTAAGGCGATCAAACATCTGAACCATGAACGACATCGGAAAGTGGTCTTTTAAAGTATAAGCATTCATCTTTCTGTAGTCCATGCAGATTCTCCATCCCATTACTGGACTTAGTAGGATAAAATCATTTTTATCATTCAACACCAAAGTAATGCCTCCCTTTTTCGGTACACATTGTACCAGACTTACCAATTTGTTACTCATAATTTGATAGACAACTCTAGCTCCAAACACTTAATCATTTCTTTCTTAACAACTTCTTGTATTGGTTGGTTTAGTCTTCTCTGATTCTCTCTACTAGGAACACTGTAATCATCAAGCTCTATACGATGCAAACAAATTCCTGATGGGATATCAATAACATCTATGATAGTCCATCCTATGAATTTCTAAACTTTTTCAAAATCTGAAATAATGTTGCAAATTTAAGGTTTATAAGATGGGAAAAAATGGTGACTATCAAAGTGTTATTGACCCCTAAGGAATGCATATTGTAAGTGTATTGGGAGAGCTTTAAGCTCCAATAATGGTGGCTCTTCAACTGATGGTTTTACTGGTGGAGTTGTCCTGTTCTGTAGGTCTAACTCAAGTTTTCTCAGCTCATACGAATAAGACTCAATTCCAATCAATGCATTTATAGTTTCTTCATACTCATCCATTCTTTCACCATCAAAGTTCATCATTACTGCAACTAACGTCTCAACAAATAACTTTTTATCAACTTGTGGCTCTATCACATCATCTTATTTATCCTCAATAACGGATATGATACTCATATCTCTTAGTTGCTTCATAGATTTACAGATGTTGAAAATAACTTCCTCATTATTTAGCCAAAAGTTCATCTCGCCTCTTTCAACACAACTAGGCCTTTTCTCATTGCTAAGAAGGGCTTACTAAAAATAATAGGCACTTTAAAGTCAACATCACAGTCTAGTATAACAAAATCAGAAGGAAATATGAGGTTATCCACTTTGAAAAACACATCTAACAAGATCCCAACTGTTCTCTAGACTAATTTATCAACCATTAAAAGCTACATTATCGTCAATGTGGGGGCTCCTAAGCCCAACTGTTTATAAATTGCCAATGACATCAAGTTGATACTGGCACCTAAATCACAAAGGGCTCAAGAAAAATAAATTGTTCCAATAGTGCATGGAATTGTGAACGCCCCGGGATCTTCTTTCTTCTACAATAAGGATCTGGATGAAATAGCCCCACAATGATGAATATTATCCTCAACCTCAAAACTAACTGTTCTTTTCTTGGTTACCAAGTCATTTATAAACTTAGAGTATCCTGGCATTTGTTCAAGTGCCTCAGCAAGAGGAAAATTCACAGACATTTGTTTCAATATAGTAATAAATTTCTAAAATCGACCATCCCCAACTTTCTTCTTCATTTTTTGAGGGAATGGAGGCGGTGGCCTTGGAATCTCGGTCACCTACTCTGTTCCTCCTTACTAAATTCACAAACAGGTTTACTCCAATTCTGCTGTCTATTCTCATTCACATTAACCATATCTGTAGTGGTGGTCGAATTTTCAGCCGTCTCATTCTTGTTTATAGCCAACTTCGAATCAGACAATGCATTACTGCTTCTTGGGTAATCGCCATATAGTGGCCATCTATCTTTTGAGTGTGCACTGTATCACTAGCCTTTTTCTGATTCAAAGAGGCAAACATCTGCCCCATCTAGAACAATAATTTTTTTATTAAAGTGGAATGTGAGTCGATCATCTGATCAATATGAGATATCATCATATTCATCGCCTTTAAGCTTTTACCAGATGATTTTACCTTTCAAAGAACTTTATCTAACATCACTTCTATTCTGCAAGTACCAGTCTCTCTCTCTCACGATTCCCTGGCGGAAAATTACCACTACCTCTATTCTTATTAATGTCTCCTTCTTCCTCAAATAGTTTTGCTCCATATAAAGGTAGTCTCTTT
>JBDJHY010625497.1:2861-16256 GCA_039654485.1 Withania somnifera | reverse complement strand
TTATCTTTCATAATTCATTATCAATAATAAGCTTTCCTCAAATAATTCATCATTAAATTACCAACCTTTCTCAAATAAATCATCATTAAAATAATAATACTAAGTCTAATAATCTTATCGACATGCTCCATTTAAAGCCGATAATACAATCCAATTACAAAAAAGAGGCAATTTAATATCAACAATAAGTAGGGACAGTTAAGTGATCACTATCAAATATTGTCAGATAGGTAAAGTGAAACGGGAAGTAGAATTAAACAATTAAAAGTACATGGCAATTATAATCAGCAAGTGAAGCAAAATAGAGAGCATACATGCAAATAAGTTATTCAATTAGCATAGCAAGTAAGTCAACAAGTGAAATAAGATAAGAAATAGGAGTAAACAACTAGAGAGTTCGGCCATCATAGCAAATATAATCAGCTAAATTGAGTAGATAAATTAATCGTATGCATCAACCAATGAGCCTGTTATACAGTGTAATGAGATGTTGACTAGTATGATGCATATATGTCCTAATGATACTCACCTGCTTCAAATATCTGGATAGTTAGGACCCATGAAGGATAACTAAGCCATGTACTTGAACCTTTATAGTCCCCAAACTTCTAAATAATTACATGCTCGAAACCATTTCACATTGAGTCTTATCATATTATATCCCTTTTGTCTTTTCTTTTTATTTGTATATCGTGAAAATGCCGGAAATCGCACTTCGGTCCTTGCCTTTCATATCAATATCATCATGTTTTAAGTGCCTCAATTTTATTTTAATGATCTATAATCCAATAACAAACAAACTGTATAATATGCATTATGGAATGTCGCACAAACGAAACAAGTAAATCAATATGACCCCCGCATAGGAAAAATACAATAAACCAACTTACTCAAGCCAACTAAAGACCCTCACATAGGTGAAATATCAAATAAAATATTAGCTCAAGTCAACCAAACCTCACACATAGGTATAATATCCAATGATAAATCAACCAAATGAATAGAACCCCATACGAGCATCTCAAAAGCTACACAACATCTCAACTCAATAGAGGAATCAAATAATAAAAGAAATTTAATGTCATTTTGATTTTCTTGTTCTAAACCAGCATGCTTAACTCTGTTGTTCGGGTGGATACTTATCACTTCACCCACACGGACACTCCCATAGTCCCTATTATTTCCAGTTACAAACAACTAATACAAAATCACCTAAAATTACTTGTGAAAGAGTCAAAGAACCTCAACTTGCCTTAAAGTTGAAGCAAACGAATCTAACTTTCACTTTTATTTTCTTTAATGTCCCCAAAATTGTGAAAATCAGTAAAATATGGATTATTCATGATAAAATATGAGCAATAATACCTATATAACTATTTTTTAAATCGGGTCCAAAAATCTTCCTAAAAAGTCAAAGCTGAGGCATAAGGGTAAATGTAAAATTTTATTTTAAAAATATGTTGCCCATAATTTAGAGATTTTAAGTGATGGAAAAAGAGAATGTTGCACCCATTCCTAGAGGTAGAAGGACAATAGCCCCCATTACACCAATACCATCCTTATAAACATCCTCTTCTATGACAACTGGAGGATTATGGTTGAGTGGGTAAAACCTCTCTTGGGCTTTGGATTCAGCTAGGGCATCAGCAGCAGTTGCTGTTGCTGCTGGCTTAGCTTGCTCAGTTTGTTCTATTTTCTTCAATACTTGCTCGATTTTTTATTAAGTGGAAAAAGTTGTTCACCCAAACTTTGGGTATATGGAATAAAATAACATGTAACCTATAGAAAACTAAAATAAACAAAAGTAAAATTAGCAAATACAACTACAATAGAAATAAACACTTAGTAGACTACTTGAAAGTCATATTCCCTGAAAAAAATACCAAAATTTGATCTCGCCCAAAACTACATCTTAATTAAGAAGCATAAAGCGATCTCTATCAAATATAAAACCCAACCAAGAGTTAGGGTGAGTCCCATAGGCAATGCAATGGAAATGCATCTAGCAGCATTTTTATTCAATTGTAGTTATTATTTCCAAAAGAAAAGACATACAAAAAGTAAATTGAGGGAAAGACATACAAAAAGTAAATTGGGGGTTTAGTTTAACTTTTATGTTTTAAATAGTAGTAAAATAAGGTTTTGATAAGGTTGTGATTAATAATGGTGATACACTAGGACTGCTTTTTCCATGATATCTTGATTCTATAGATACTCCACACTATTGATCTGATCCGATGTTCTGCTTGCAAGATCTAAGAAGTTATATTCACCTAAATATTGGCTAATCCCTATTATATGACTATACACTCATCTCCTTTTGATCTCAAAGTGTGATCCGTACTAACCTTTATTTTATATCTTAGATTTAACCATCCCATCCCATCCCCTCCAAGGCTCAGGTTAGTTAGATAATACCTCTAAATCTCTATGGTTATTCTCTTTTCTTAATCTCTACCCCTATTTTGAGCAAGTATATAATACAGACGGATTCTTAATATTGGCCACCTTAAGAAAACAATCAAAATGAAGAAAATAACCATACATGCATTCATACCATTCAAGAATGACCTATGTACTTAACCTACTTTATTAGTCCGTCATGGTTCCATTATCCCTAGTTGTGGTGTTTAGCCACTTATTATAATAAACTTAATATCAATGTTAAGTAAAAAAAGCATCATAATAACACTTACAATGATTGAGTAAAAATTGAAAGAAAAATGATGAAATAATGAAATGTTTTTTGTTAATAAAAATAAAGTATTGAAACCACATTCAAAGTACAGGAATAGTACTGCAAGACGTGCATGAGAATGTGTAACCTCAAAATAAAACCCTAGGTTAAGTATTTAAGACATAACAGACCTATCCTAAAAATAACAGGAAAACCTAGGTCGGCTTGGGAGTATAGGGGTTGTATAAATGAACTATGGCTTGTATGAGAGCATTGTACATCTTTATTTGGCATTTTAATCATCCAAATCAACTCCACAAGAAATGGTAGGACTTGTGGTGATTTAATACGGTCTTTATAGGTTCTATTGCCTCTTAAATTTAACCAAAACACACGGTCCATCAATGTCTTTCCCATGAACGGTCATACGGCTCATACAATTTCACCATGGCACGTATGAGCCTCCGTATGTGTTGCCTTAAATAAAAGTTCTTTAGTTGTGTAAAAATCCCTCTATAATTTCTCTAAGATCAGTGTGAAGGACCGTGGCAATGTGATACGACCCATGTCAAGCTTTGTATCTCTTTATTTCAACTTTTTCTTTAGGATTGGTTTTTGCCAAATTCTGTCAGATGCATATGGATACTGGTACTGTCTGTACCTTTGCACCACTGCTTGTACCAAGCCATCATACCTATATCCTCTGAAATAATTTCCCCCCCCCCCCCCCACATTTTTAGCTCTTTGTACCCTTCCCATGAGCCATTGCACAACTTGTGGTGCACCAGTATAGTCCATGTGAGTACTACATGCAATTTCTCTTTAGCCATGAACTTATTGAGTTTTTCAGGTACTCTTCTTTATTTTCTTCTGAGACTTGGTACGACTCATTTCCTAGAGGTACGGATTATTCCCTAGAGGTAAGATCCGTATGAGACACGGTACAACCAATACTTATGCCAACTTTTTATCTTATTTTCACCCTTTGCCTCAGGGACCTAGTTTTCCTGCCAAACTTAACTTAACAAAACACATCATATTTACCAAAAGGTGCTTAAGAACTGCGATAATATAATATTCTAAGTTTTGATTTTTGTTGACACGGACAAAGTCAGGAAAAACCTCTGAAATTATTTTAACATTGAACCTTGGACATATAAGAGTTCCGGTCTTTTTCATCTCGTAAAGCGGTATTTCTCTCTTTTATCATCTCTTCAAGAACATAGTGCCCTAAATTAGCAACACATCAGCAAGAATCACCAAACGCATATCTCTAAAGTTATGCACAGATCCACGATAGTTACATGTCGGACAAATACTCAAACCACATTGAGCAATAGAAGTCACAGTTAATTGATATCATTTCTCAAAATATCTCATGACTCTGATCATTTCTTCATAATTCTTATTTATAATACATTTACAATAATAACACATCTATATACATCAAACCATTACTATCTTAGACATACAATTTTACTAGATATCATGCTCGAGGAAAAATAAACTTGGAAAGAAAAATCCTTGAGGGATAATACTGCCTACATAAGTGCCCCACCCCATATAAAAAGGTTTTCATTATCCTTAAGCATGGAACAAAATCCAAACTGCTACAGATGGGTCATACATGTGGTGGCCTGCGTGTCGGTTAGCCAACTTAGAAAGAGGGATGAATTCGTACCTAGTGTCCTCAATGGGAGTATTAAATGATAGAGGCACATAATCTGAATGAGATATATATGTATCTCCATATCCTCTATCATGGAGTTGGTGATGTTCGATCTCACACATAATGATAGTGTAGTGGCGGGTGGTGGAGTCGTAGAATCTACATGTTCTATGTTGGATGAAGCTCCATATAAATGAGCTTTCCTTCTATCTTTTTCCTCTGCCAGTGTTTGAAAAGATAAACACTTTTCTTCCTCCTCATCTTTATTCTCCCATCTTTCCTCTTCTTCCTGTGCTTTTTTGGAGCATTATCCTTATCATCGTCTCGTGCCTTCTTTTGTTTTCCTTTAACAACTAAACAAAAGAGATCTATTAACTCCCTCTCTTCCTTAGAATCTGCAACTACTAGTGATAGAATAAACTACTTAGGTCTACTCTATAATTCTATGATGTTGGCTTAGCTCTTGGCCAACGCTTCCACAAATTTAACCAAATTGGGCACGGTCATCAATTTCAGCCACTTATTAACCTATACATCCAAGACATATATGTGACCTTAAAGAGACGAGTATAGGACAAGTTCTTCTTTTATGGCTTTCTGCACAAGTGGATCTAAACGCTCAGTGAAATATTTCAGTAGTTGTTTATTTCTCTCGATCTTCTTTACCTACTTTACGAAATTTTATGGCATGAAGGTGTATATAGAAGCCCAGAAGAAGTGTTTGAGGGTTTTGGGGCTGTGTAAGACCCCATAAACTTCTCATGCATAAAAAAAAATCTAAACCCCAAATCCTTAGCAAAAGGACCTGAGAAAAATATTTTTAGGCTAAATTCTTAGGTACCCATGAGCCATGGTACGACCCGTGCAACAGTGCCATGAGTCATTCGAGGTTCTCGTGTGGGTGACTCCTTTTCTCCTCGAAAACTTTCAGGTCTCCACAATCCATGGTATGACTCATAGACCATGCTTATGAGGCTTGCCTAGGCTCCTCGGAGGGAACCCCATAATGAGAATCCCATCTTCTGACATATGGGACTCCTGAGACCATAACGGTGCCTCATGGTCCACACGGCCTGTTGTGGTCTAGAATTTTAGAATTCCCCTATCCTTGTATGATTATCCTCATAGCCTGTACGAGCCTCCCACGTCCCATACAGTGGCTAATGGGCAGTTTTTCCATGTTTCAAAAGAAATTAATAAAGGGCATCTCAGTTATTTCCATGCATTCCTTGTTTAATATTGCATCATTTTGGATTTTCCAAGGGGTAATATAAATACCCACACTTTGCAATCTCTCAGTTCTACTCTAAAACTCTCAAAGAGTCAAATAATACTCTCTCGAGCCAAGATAGAGTTCTCTCTAAATGACAAGGAACCCTCAGAGTTCTTCATCAACTCTCGCTAAAGAGGCTTTAAATTAGGTATGAAGGTATTTCATGAGGATTCCGTTCACCCTCATTCAAAATTTTATGGTTTTCAGTTAAGATTCTTTACCCTATGATTAGGTTTCATATTTAGTTATATCCCCCAATCCTATTTTTAGTTCCTTGATAATTCCATGTATAAAGTCAGATTCTCATGATATTGTTATGCATAGAATCATGTTCTCAAAAAGTATTCATCTTTTCATGATCTTATCATCACTATATTCAGATTATACTTAGCCCTAAGTTTGAATTTTATATCTTTTTCTTAGTATTGCAAGTTTACATGATTCTCAGACTTACACATAAAAAATGATGGTTTATTCATTTTGTTTAATTACTTAAGAAAAATATGCATAATGTCACAAGTTTTCAGGTTATTTATAGAATTCCATGGTATTTTGATTATTTGATCATAGTCTTAAATAAACTATCAATTTTCAAGCTAAGTTTAGCATACCAACAGTATTTTAGGGTCATACTGATCACATACTCGGTTCTTGTAACATGACTAGACTAGATCATAGAACTTAAATAAAGTTATTGTTTTGCTAGTCTATGCCCATTTTAGTAGAATATGAGCATCAAGATTTTAGTTTTGGGAGTAGCATTCTGCACTGAGTAGGATTAGGTTACTCATTTGTAGAAGAGGGTCAAACTTGTATCCCAAAGCTACATTGCCACCATAGTTCTCGTTCTCACCTATGTTGAAGAAATGTTTGGAACCCTGTAGAGAATGAAGAGGGGCCAAGGATCTTCCTCTCAACAGTGCTTAGATTGATTGGGCTCAATAGTGGATCCACAATTAATTTGTCCCTTACCTTAGCAAGTATCGAACACCTTTATTCGATGTGGGGAAAGAACACTAAACTCTATGATTCACATGGTTTATGTCGGTTAGGAGAATCTCCCAATATGTTTAGATTACTATTTTTACTGGTGCTATGGTATAAGGTTTTACAAATTCTATGATAAATTTTAGATTTTTTCTACATCTATTTAGTCTCTTAGTTTAGTTTTATGATTATATTTCAGTTGGTACAGATCAATTATGTTCGGCCTCTCACATTGATTATTTTTAGTTCCAGTATGATTCTTATATGTATCTATATTTAGTTCTTCAGATGCATATGACTACATACTCAATACATCATATAGTACTGATGCATATTTTTTGCCTATATTTTTTCATAATATAGTCTAGGCCTTCCATCTCATGCTCGAGGTTAGCTTGGATCTCCATTTTAGATAAAATTAGTGGGGAGTCCTTGTTGCTCAAGGAGAGGATGTTTTAGTAGATTTAGACTAGTTATTTATTTCTAGTCATTTAGTTCCAGTTGACACTAGCTAAGGCCTTTTCCTAGCATCTATCCAATTAAAATTATTGTAGAGAATTTCAAAATAGTCAGTAGTAATCAGCTTTAAGGATCTATTTGTGCTTAAATATAGATTTATTTAGTTTTGTTCATTATTTAGTTTTGTTCATTATCTTATTAGTTTATCAATATTCTGTTTATTGCTTTTGATATAACTTTGGGTTATGATGTTAGAAGGTGCCAGATGCTAGGGTTAGATCTTGAGATTCTAAGTACTGTGTTCCATCCAAGGTGTATACTCGTGGTATGAAAATTTTCGTATTAGAACACAAAGTTTAAGAATACTAGGGTGCCTAAAAGTCACTTTGAGTAGAGTCTTTTTTATGGGTTTGAAGCATGACACACTTATAAGAGAGAGATTACTAAGTATTTAATAATAAGTTTCTTTTTGTATTATGTTCTCAGTCATTCTGTATGAATCTATATCTATATTTCTCTAGTTTGTGTAATATGCATTTGCAGAATAATCAAGGTCTGGCTCCTCAGCCTCCAGTTTCCCCAATGGTGCCAGCAACACTAGTTATTCAGCTCCAACCTCAAGACAATGATATCACAAATGTTGAATTCTAGAACTCAATTCATGTACTCACTCAGGCTGAGATATCGGGAGCAACCCCTGTAGCTCTTATGGGTTCTTAGGACACTGTTAGAGTTTGTGATTTCCTTAGGATGAACCCACCAAAATTCCATGGTTCAAAGTTGGGTGATGACCCAGAAAATTCCATTTAGAAGGTTTAGAGGATCTTTGAAGTTATAAGGGTGAATGAGGTAGACAGATTTGACCTTACAACCTATTAGCTTAAAGATGTTATGAGGATATCATTCAACCAGTGGAAGACAAATAAAGGTGATTTCGGTGTTCCCTTAGTTTGGATTATGTTTGAGGAGGCCTTCATAGAGAGTTCCTTACCCCAAGAGAAGGACTGCCAAAGTTTATGAATTCCTTAAATTGGACCAAGGCTCCATGAGTATGACAGAGTATGGGTTGAGGTTTACCCTCTTTTCCAAATATGCCCCAAGTATAGGGGAGTACACGAGGATAAGAATGAGTCTTCTTGTCTCCAGACTCACCCTACATCTTGTGTAGGAGGGTACACGGACTCATAGTCCACCCAGAATAGATTAAGTAAGACAAGCTAAAGTTAAGGAAAGAATATCATAGTAAGAGGTCCAAGATAGGGAAATCTAAGTTTAATCAGCAGAGGATCGAGTTCAACAGTTGATCCAGCATCCAGTAAAAAGCATCAAGACAAACTCATTTGTCAGCCAGTGCTCCATCCTTGTCATTTAGGCCTCCTCATGATTAAAAAGGAATATCTTCAAACATTCAGCCACAGGGTAGTGTCGCAGGAGGGCGTACTCACCTAAGATACAACAAGTGCAAAAAAATCACCTAGGGAAGTGTATAAATAGGAAAAGAGGTTGTTTTGGATGTGGTCAAATTGGCCACAGGTTGAGGTATTTCCCCTAATTAAGGTAGGGATGGAAAAAGTCTTACTTTACACTTTTAATGGCTATGCCTGGTCGCACAACTCAATAGGGTACCACTTCCAATACTACTGGGTGTCATTTTTAGAACTTCCTCTAAGCACTCAATTCACACTATGATCAGGAATACTCTCTACATATAGTTATGAGTATGTTGCAGGTTTATTTGTTTGATGTCTATCTATTAATAGACTCATGAGATACCTTATATTTAGTCACTCTATACATTATTGTATAATTCATAGTCAGACCAAAGAAACTCTCAGAGCCCTTTTCAGTCTCCACTCCAGTAAGTGATTTGGTTATAGCTAAAAGAGTTTACAGAAATTGTCTAGTCTTAGTCCTTCAAAAAGTCACATCAGTAATCTAGTAGAACTTGACATGGTAGATTTTTATGTCATTCTTAGCATGTATTGGTTGCATTCATTCTATGCCTTAGCCGATTATAGGACTAGAGTGGTCAATTTTCAGTTTCCCAATGAGCCAATCCTAGTTTAGAAGGGTAGTTGTTTAGAGCCTAAGAGACTTTTCATATCATACCTTAAGACCAGAAAACTCATTTCAAAATGGTGCATCTGTCATCTATTTTGGGTTAAGGATATATAATCTGAAGCAAGACTCTTCAATATTTTCCAGTAGTATGTGAGTTTCCAGCGATATTCCCTAAGGATCTACCTGGAGTCGCTACAAAAAAAGAAATAGACTTCAAAATAGACCTCTTTCTATACACTCAACCTATATATATTTTACCATATAGAATGACACTAAAAGAGCTCAAGGAGCTAAAATATCACTTAAAGGACCTTCTAGATAAAGGTTTCATCAGACTCAGTGTATACCCATAGGGTGTACCAGTTCTTTTCATGCGTAAGAAGGATGATTCACTCAGAATATGTATAGATTACCACCATTGAATAAGGACACCATCAAGAATAAGTATCCAATCCCCAGAATAAATGACCTATTCAACTATTTTCAGGGTGGCAACTTTTTCTCCAAAATAGACCTCAGATCTAGCTACCATCCACTCAAAGTTAGAGAATATGATATTCCTAATACAACCTTTAGAACTCAGTATGGTCACTTTGAGTCTGTGGTTGTGTCTTTTGAACTAAAAAATGCTTTTGCATCTTCTATGGATCTTGTCAACAAGATGTTCAAGCAGTACCTAGATATGTTCATGATTGTATTTATAGATGATATTTTCTTTACTCCAGAAGTGAGGCAAAGCCTACAGACTATTTGATGATTTTTTTGTAAACCTTCAACAGTCAATTATTTTCCAAATCCTTTAATTGCATATTTTGGTTGAAGTCAGTTGCATTCCTTTGTTATGTAATCTCCAGTGAAGGTATTAAAGTTGATTCCCAAAATATAGATTCTGTAAGGAACTAGCCTAGACCTATCTCTGCTCGGATATTTAGAGTTCCTTGGGTTTAACTAGTTACTATATGAGGCTTGTTGAGGGTTTTCCATCCATTGCTGCACCTTTGAATAGACTGACTCGGAAGAAATTCAATTTCCAATGGTTCAATAGTTGTGAAAAAAACTTTCAAGAGTTGAATACTAGGTTGACCTCAACCCTAGTTTTGACCCTACCAGAGGGAATAGAAGGTTTTGTTATGTATTGTGATGCCTCTTAAGTAGGATTAGGTTATATTTTGATGAAGAATGGAAAAGTGATAGCTTATGCCTGTAGAAAGCTTAAGACTCATGATAAGAATTATCCTACTCATGACTTTTAGATTGCAGTGGTGGTGTTTTCCTGGAAGATATGGAGGAAATACCTATATAATGTTCATGTCAATATGTTTACTTATCACAAAAATTTACAGTATGTGTTCACCCAAAAGGATTTAAATCTTCATAAAAGGAGATAGATAGAACTTTGTAAGGACTATGATACGAGTGTGTTTACCATTTGGTTATCGAAAATAGTTTCATTGATGCCCTAAGAAGATAATCTATGGGTAGTGTAGCCCATGATATAGATAAGACGAAGGTATTAGTTAAAGATATGCACTAGCTTGAACATTTGGGTATTCATTTGGTTGATGCAGATGATGGTAGTTGACAATACAAAATGCTTCATAGTTATCCCTAATAGTGGAAGTGAAAGAAAAGCAAAGTAGTGATTCAGTTTTGATGATACTCAAAGATGCTTTACTTTAGAATCAGGTTGAGGTTTTCTCCCAAGGGGGATAGAGAAATAGTGTGCTTCAATATCAGGGCCAATATACATCCTAGATGTGGATGGGTTGAGACAAAAAACTTTAACAAAAGCCTCAAGCTCTAGGTATTCTCTCCATCTAGGTTCCACCAAGTTGTATAAAGACTTTAGAGAAGTCTATTAGTGGAATCAAATGATCAATTTTTTTACATGTATCCCAATTATCAGTAGGTTAAGGTTAGCATCAGAAACCAGGAAGTTTAATCCAAAGTTTTTAGATTCCTAAATAGTAATAGGAAGTAGTCAACATGGACTTCTTTAGGATTACCCCATACCCGCAGACAACATGACTCTATTTGGGTGACTGTGGATAGAAATACCAAATTAGCTTGCTTCATAGCATTCAAGACTTCCTAGACGGATGAGGATTATTCTAGATTGTATATTTAAAATATTGTCAGATTCTATGGGTTCTCTTGTCCATTATATATAATAGAGGCAATCAGTTCAATTTTTATTTCTGGAAGTCATTCCTTAAAGGTTTGGGTACTAAGGTAAATCTTGGCATAACCTTTCATTCCTAAAAAAATGGTCAAGTTGGGTGTAATGACCCGTTTGGTCATTTCCGTTATTTCTACCTTATTCATGTTTAGAGAAGTTTCGTAGTTAACTCAAGTCATTTATGACTTGGTAGGAATGATAGTTCAGTACCTTGATAGCTCGGTTTCCTAGTATCTCAGTTTTTTTATTTTGAAGTTCTAGTTTCGGAGCGGTGGAACCTGAGAGTGAACTTTTAGTAAACACACTCGGAATTAGATTTCAAAAGTTCTGTTTTTTCCAGAATTTTGACTTTGGTATAGAGGGACCTTTGGTTTGTGTCCCGGGGTTTTCTATGGAGTTTGAGATATTGTTTCGAAATTCAGTTTATTAAGAGTTGAGTTTTAGTACGTGGTGATTGGAGTGTTGGAATGGGATTGTGAAGATTATATTAATCTCCAAAATGGTAAATTTGGGCTAGTAGGGTTGTTGGTTCTCTTCCGGGGATGTCCGGGATCGTTTTGGGTACGCTTGGGGAAACTTGGAAAATAGCCTCTTTTGGTTGGTTTTGGGTTGAGAGGTCTTTTCATGCAAACAACCTCCAATGGACAAAATGTTATTTCCATATTGTGTGTATATTTGGTTTGTTGGAAACTGTGCTCTATTCCATTTCGAGCCCCCGTTGGGAGCTTTTGAATGTTGTAGAAAATAATTGGTTTGCTATTGAATTGTAGGCACAATTCCTACTGTACGATTGCATGACTTTTGGTCGTAATCGCGTAGTTTTGGGGTTTTTTCTAGTTCGATGAGAGTGCGATTATAGTGGTTTTGGTCGCGATCGTTCCCTTTCGATAAATTATACATTGTGATCGTGGTGCATGCTTGCGTGATCGCGTTGTATTTGACGTTGCCAGGTCGCAATTGCATGGCATTTGGACAATCGCAATAATGGTGTCCAGTTCCTATAAGTATAGGGTTGTAACATTTATCATTTCGTTTTCCTCTCCCAAGTTCCATTTTCCTGCTCAGCTCTTGGTGCTTATTCTTTGGGAGCTGCTGGGAGTTGGTGGTGGTTGCTCGAGGAGTATTTGAATGTTCATTTTTCCTCGTTTTCAAGTCGATTTCTCTCCCTTTCCCTTTCTTTTTATTTTAAATCTTTTGCACTTCTTCCATAGTCTTGTTTTGGCAAATTGAGGACCCTCCGGTGGTCCAAATAAGCTTAAATTTGAACCACACGTTCCTTGAGCTAAGTCCTTCATGCTGGTATAGTTAGTTTATTTTTCAAGGACACAAGGCATATAGGCCCATTTTAGGACCGATTTTCGACCCTATATATATTTTGAGAATTAGGTCTTAAAATTCCTCTATTGATCATGATTCTGTTAGTTTCAATCTATTTAGGGTGTTCCTAAGGTTTTTAAGGTTATGTGTGTGACTTGCTGGAGCTTATTGCCGGCATCCAGGTAGGCTAGGATTTTTCGTACTTCATAGACTGGGTTTTTATTAAACGCTTTTTGGATTCCAGCTAGTTAGTGGGCTGGATAGGTGGTTGATATACCATTCTTCCTATTTATTTTCGCTTGATCACCTTTTTGAGGTTGTGTAGGGGCCCGTTGCTAGCTGTAGGTTGCGTTTAGTGCACTCGAATTGCCGAGGGCGTCTATATGGTTGTAATGTTGGTGCTAGGTAATTGGTAGTTGATCGGGTGAGATTTGTGCTTAGCTGGTGGCTTCTGGCCTTTATAGACTTCGAGCGGGCTCCATTTTTCTTTTATTTGTTTCGCGAGCATCAATACCATGGCGAGCTTGATAGAGCAGGGACCGCTGTATTTTTAGTATTTGGTGAGGGAATAAAGGCTAATAAAAGGTAGTTTTTGAACTAACACAAAAAATAGAGTTTTATGACTTGATCTCCCACGACCATGAGATGGTAAGGGCTATGTCATAAATATATAACTATAACTTGGTTTTAATATATTATGTATACTACGAGGTTATATCTTGGCTATTTGTCTCTGAGTTTTGGGGCCTCCATTGGTTGGCACTAAGGGCCGG
>JBDJHY010625387.1:0-16257 GCA_039654485.1 Withania somnifera | reverse complement strand
TGTATATTAGTGGTTCTTATGACATTGACATCGGGTTTTGGGAACTTGTATTACCTATTATTATTTTTCCGCACATACTGTGGTAGTCCTCCGCATTGGCTACAGACTACAGGGTTTGGTTCTCCTACTGGGTGGATAGTAGGTGCCATCATGATCCGAGAAATTGGGTCGTGATATTTTTCCATGCTCAAAACTAATTGGAAAAGGTATTCTGATAAAATAAGAAATTTGGGGGCGTTCTGCACAATTAAATAGACAATACAATCATCCTATTAGATGAGCCAGGGCCCAAGAAAGTCACTGGGCCCCTTTCTGAAAAAATCTGAAAATAAAACTAAGTATGAAAGTTGGCTATACAGGAGGAAGGTCTCCATCCGGCCAAAAATATGCTATACGGAGACTAGGAGGGGAAAAGAGAGGACGTCAAGGTGAGTTTGGAGACGTCTTCGCCTCATAGGGATTTTCAGGGTACCGAGCCAGTTTACCAGACTGCTGGGGTGGCCTACAGGGGTGTCGGGATGCCAGGGTGCCAGGATGGGGTGCTCGAGTGCTAGATCAGGTGCCTGGATGCCTGGGGTGCCTAGCAGCCTACCAATTGGCCTACCGAGTAGGCTACCCGGTATGCCGAGATGGCCTGCCGAAATGCTGAGATAGAATAAAAATCTATAGCTTAACAAACCTTATATGTTTTTTGAGTGGAAAACATATTTTAAAGTCAATGGAATCAACTAAAATTGAATAGGAGGTCATTTACTCCAGATAACACCAAAAACCAAAAGGGCCTAAAGGCGCATTTCTCATCCAACACCTCAAATTCACAACAACACGCAATAAAATTAAACCAACATCTCTCCTAGCCTAAATTCATCATTAAAAACCTATTAGAAGTGTCATAACTCCAATATGACACTCCGAACATTGAGTTTCCACACTAACTCCACTTTTAGGCTAAAACTTAAACAATTTCTACAAATTCACATAACTTGCAAACGAAACCTCCAAAACACAAACTTAAGGTCAAGCTTGACTTTTTTTTCCATTACAGAGCTAATGGAACTGTCAAAAGTTAATTCCAAGGTCATCTTATAGGAAAGTTGACTTTGGTCAATGAATACTTAATTTTAGGCTCTAAAATAGGGAATTTGAGATATTTCTCTACTGAGTCGCCAGGGATCCGAATTGTCGGTCCAAGCAAGTCATAAATGACTTGGGGAAACTGGTGAAATGCTCTTAGATGCAACACAAGGTGTATTTATAATAAATGACCATGTGGGTCATTACATATACTAGAATAATTAGGTTATCCTTCCATAGGTTCTGCTTGTTGGGCCTATAGGTAAAAGAGGGGATGCGTACACAGGACAAGGTTACTTCATGTGATTGTATTTACTTCTCTGCACTTGTCTTCTTTAGGTCTACGGTGAGCGCATTTTTCTATGTATGCTGCATTTTTTTCTAAAGGACTTGACAATGTTTATGTTCTTTACTTTAGTACTGTTATTACTGCTTAGTTGTTCTTAGTAGTTATTAGATCATGTTATGTAGGATATTGTGCATTATATTATTATTCATTCATTTACCCCTTACTTGAGGTTACCGGTATACCATCTATATTCTCCTTCTGTCTTCTTTTAACGCCTGATTATTGTTGTTATTATTCACATATACTGTTGAACAAATTTTGGATACATTTTTCCTTCATTACTTGAAGTCCTAATAAGTGATTAGCTAGCAATATATAGTTACTTGATTTATTTCTGAGTAGCTAGCTTCAATGATGTACTATTTTCTTCTTATTTACTTTTTTTATTATTGTTATGTGCATAATGGGCCGTCAAAGCCTACTGGGTACTGGTTGCTTTGACAACTTGTACTCATACTACACTTGTACATGTACAAATACGAGTACAAGTTCCTAACCTATATTTTAGATCATTGTTCATGTAGATTTCATTGATATTTGGAGATTCAGGGTGAGCTTGGCATACGACTTTTTGTGCTTCTCTTTAGCATTGATTTATTTTAGTCTCTATGTATTTTCGGAGATACAATTGTGTTATACCCTTTTGATTTATTTTTTTGTACTTGGAGGTTCATAATACATTGATACCGGGTTTTGAGCAGTTATTTTTATTTCTTATTATTTCCACTTTATTCATTCATAAAATATTCACTTAACTTGTACTTTTTGCATTTGATATAGTAGTCCTCCACTTTGGCTTTAGACTACGAGGTTTGGTTCTCCTACTTGTGGTATAGTAGGTGCTCTTATGATTCGAGATATCGGGTCGTGACAAATAACAACCAACATCATGTAATGACCCATTCGATCATTTCCTTGACTTTCATCTTCTCTTGTTTGGTAGTTTCCCCAAGTCGTTTATGACTTACTAGGACCAGTAGCTTGATACCTTGGCGGCTTGTTTGCTCGTTACCTTAGTTTCCTGTTTTAAAGTTTTCTTCTCGGGGTGCCCGAGATCGTTTTGAATCGGTTTGTGGAAACTCCCTAGTTCATCTCTTTTTGATCCTTTTGAGGTTGGGGTCCTTTTTACTTAAACGGCCTCGGTTAGTCATTTCATTAATTTTGTTGAGTCTATATTTTGTTTTCAAACCAAGATGCACGTTTGGTTTGCTAGTATTAGACTCAAGATACCCGTTTTAGGCCCCCCGAAGTTTTCTAATTTTCCTTGGGTTGTTGTAGGTCACAGATCACACTTGAGCCCAGGGAGCCGCCCTAGCGAGGTCTGTGCTAAGGGTATGCCTTGGAAGGGTCACCCCAGCTACAAGAATGATGCCCTGAAAACCCTCTGCACTCTATAAATAGAGGTTTCCCCTTAATTTTCAAGCATTCATCATTTTATTTCTTTGCTTGGGTTTGAGTGTGTGAGCTAGGCTTTGAGAGTTCTAAGACAAGGGGAGTTGCAGGGAGTAACGTGTGTGATCGTGTCAGTTCATGCTGCTAGTTTTAGGGTAATTCTCATTATTTCCTCTTTCCTACAGTTATGTAAAATGCTTATAATTTAACTACTTTAAACCTCATTTTGTTCTTTGATTCATTATTTCCTTAAGCTCAAAGTTGGACCAGGAGTCCCTCGAGCTGAGGGCTTCACACTAGTATACTTCGTTTAATTTTTTCGGGCTATGGAGCCCATTTTCCGACTCGGGTTGATAATTGTAATATGAATCTTTTTCTACTTATTTTGATCCCTAGATTCATAATTTGTATAGTTTTGGGTGATATCAACTATGTTGGAGCTTTCGTTTCATAGTGTACACACTTCAGGGATTTTTGTCAGTGTCCAGGTAGGCTAGGTTTATTTATTTGCATTGTAGACTGGGTTATTATTAGTGCTTGTGATATGGCTAGTAGTGTGGGCTAGTTTGTTAAGTTGATCAGTGTATTATTTCTATTATCCTGTTGGATTTCAGGGGCCCGTGTAAGGGTTTAGAGGGTGAGCGATTATATGCTTAGGTCCTGGCCCACCGTGTGGAGGCCACTGACATTGGGAGCTGATTTAGTTGTTACGCGACGAGTGTGGCTAGATGAGTTCTTATCTTGTGGGCTTTGGCCGATCCTAGACTCTGTTTACTTTTTGTTTCCATTATTATTTGTATTACTATTGATATTTTTGTTGAGACTCCTATTTATTACTGTTGGCTGGTTATTGGCACTGTGAGGGCAAGGCCCCATGTTTTGGCACTATGAGGGAAAAGACCTGGTTACTGGTACTAATAGGGGTTGAGGCCCCATGTTTGGTATTGTGAGAGAGATGCACTGATTACTGGCACTGACAGGATGTGTGTGTCCGAGATTTGTATTGCGGGGGCAAGGTCTAGGATTGTTAGCACTAATAGGGGTAAGGCCCCGGGTTGTTTGGAGTGATAGTGTGATGCCCTTGTTTTTGCTACTAAGGATGCTGCTCCACTTTACTTTCTTGAGCCCCTATGTATTTTCCTTAGTATGGTGTGTGCCCACCAGGCTTAAGGGGTAGTCACAGTGGGTTTTGCTATGTTGTTTGTTCTTACTTACGGGATGGGGTGCCATGTAGGTTTTGTGTTTTTACTTTCTGTTCCATACTTAGCAGTATTCTTCTACTCGATCATTACTTGTGGTACATGCATATGTGGCATTTTGATTAGTTGGGTTTGGCTGAGCTGGAGAATAGGTATGTTCCCTTAGTTTTCTTTTGGGTTTTTTGATACTGATCATTGTGGGTTGTATTACAATGTTTAGTTCCTGTAGATCGATGCTTGCATGCTCGGTACCCTACCTTTTTTCTTATCTAGTACTCTTATTATTTCTCTACTATTATTGACCGATTTTACTTTCCTCGCCTTTATTACTCGCATTTTATTTTAGTCCAGTTGACCGATGATACCTATATGGTACCTAGTTTAGTACTCATACTGCACTTTTGTACCTTTTTCGTAGTACAGATACTGGCAGGGGTTATTGGAGATGCCATGATCATGCAGAGTAGATTTAGCTGATTATGAAGATTACGGTGAGGTTTTCCGTCTGAGCGGATTGTGGTTTCCTTGTCTTTGGCTTGTGCTATTCATTCTACATTAGGCCCTGCCTTGTATTACCTTTGTTGGAGTTACTTTGTATTTTTTATCTTTTTGTTATCCTGTATAGTAGCTCCTTATGCCACTGACGCTAGGTTTTGTGATTTGGGTTATGTATGATTTCCTTCTAGCTGCTTTTAGTTCTTAATTAGATCTTCAAGCAACTTCGGGCTGTAGGGTTAGGCTTGTCTATAGGAGGGATATAGATGCCATCCTGACCTAAATTTTGGGTCGTGACAGAGTGCTCAGCACTTAGGTTCACCGTTCTCTTTGGCATTGGAGCAAGTACCTAGTAGAGTCCTATAGATCGGTGCGTAGATGTCAGCATCCGATCTTCGAGAGGCTATGGGGTACTTTAGGAAACACTTTTCTTTTTTAAATCTTACCATGCATTATTCTTTGTACTCTTTTAGAACTTACCTTGACTTCATTCCTTTGCAGATTTTACATACAAGAGGATCTTTGATACATCGGGACCCTCCCCTAATGAGCTAAGAAGGGGTAGGGGAGGATGCTCTGCCGGTCACTACTTCCCCAGCTACATCATAGCCACAGGCACCTCTTCGTTCACTTGTCACAGCCTACTTAGCCACCACCTACCGCGTTCAGAGAGTTACTATCACAGATGCTCCAGATGTTGGATGGTACAGTGGCAGACAGGATGAGGTCATCTGCTCAGGGAGCGACACAGGGTGTAATGCCTCCCCAGGCTTCTGCAGATCCAACACCATCGACTGCCTCATTTCAGACTACTACCACTTCTCCTGCACCAACACTTGCTCCTACTATACCCGCATTTGAGGTACAAAAAATGTTGGACCATATCTTTTGGGCCCCCGCTAGGTTCTTGGTAGCACAGGGGTAGGAGCCCCAAAAGTTTTTTACTATTTAAAAGAAGCACCTACAGACTTAGAGCTTTTGGATTCTCATGAAGTAGACTTCATATCCTATCTACTTGAAGGTGTCGCCAGAAGTGGTGGCGGCTATTTTAGTATTGTAGATAGCCAGGGTCGGCTCCGACTTGGGGACAATTCAGAGAGGCATTTATAGCATATTTTGTGCCTTAGAGCATTTGTAAGGAGTCACAGGCACAGTTAGAGGGGCTGAGAAAAGGTTCGATGACATTGTCATATTATGAGGAATAATTTATTGATTTATCCAGACAGGTCGTGGACCTGATATTCTTTGAGAAGGAGAAGATTTACTTCTTTGCTAATGGACTAAGGCCTGATTTGTAGGGCCATGTTAAGTTACTTCTAGTGTTACAGAAGTCATTTTTAGAAGTTTCTGGCCATGCTCTCTGGGTGGAGATCTTGACTTGCCAGGCCCAAGGGGGTAGCGAGAAGAGGCAGTGTGATCAGTATGGTTTTTCAGGGTCCATTTTAGAGGGTTGTGGTTTTGATCGGAGATTCTAGCTAAGTCGACAACACCAGGCCACCAGTAGCGGGGCAAGTAGCCAAACTGTCAATGGCCTAGTTTCAATTTTGTAAGGCCTTGCTGAGGGGTCCCATGGCTGGGTCAGGATAGCTGATGTTTTCTATGAGTGTGGTCATTATGCTCGCCATTATCCCAGGGTATGCAAAGGAATTTCAGCTTAGGGGTGTTATGAGTATGGGGGCCACAGCCACTCTGCCAATCTTGCCCCTATCGTAGGGCCTCTTAGGCTACAACACTACTTGTTCAACCATTGCAGGTAGTGCCACAAGTCAATGGTGGGCCACCAACTATTTAGGGAGCTAGGGGAGGACGTCGGATAGCTAGAGGTAGAGGCAGGGATTTGAGGGCACAACGGGATGGGGAGTAGCACCAGCCCTATTCTATTCCTGACTAGGTAAAGGTAGAGGCCTCTGATGCAGCTGTTACTATTATGTTGTTTGTGTTTGGGTTTTCTACTCTAACTTTGTTTGATTCTGATTTGACCCTCTCCTACATTTCTATTTTTCTTCCCTCGAGACTGGGTGCTAATAGCCCTAGTGGTAGATTGGGTATATAGATCATGTCAAGTGACTGTATAGGGTCACGACACATGTGCTCACTTTATTGAGTTGGTTATGTTAGATTTTAATGTGATTCTGGGGTTTGATTGGTTGTGCTCCAATCGTGCGGTCCTGCATTGTTATACCAAGACCATGACCTTATTTGTGCCTAGTATTCCCCCTATGGTATGACGAGGTCCCATTAGTTGTTCTTCATTTTTGGTCATTTCTTATTGTCGAGCCCATAGACTTCTCGTTTGGGGTTTTTATGGTTATTTTTCCCACGTTAGAGTTGTCAATGTTGAGCCCCTTTCCCCCTGAGACTATTTTGGTTGTTTATGAGTTTGTTGATATCTTTCTTGATGATTTTCCTGGCCTTTCATATAAGCGTGATATAGATTTATCTATCGAGGTTGAGTCGGGCACCAAGCCCATTTCTATTCCTCTGTATTGTACGACACCGACTGAACTTCATAAGTTGAGTGTTCAGATGTGGACTTTCTTGACAGGGGCTTTATTTATCCTAATGTATCCTCGTGGTGTGCCCAGTGTTGTTTGTTGAAAAGAAGGATGAGTCCTTATGGATGTGTATTGATTATAGGCAACTGGATAAGGTGACTATTTAAAATAAGCATCCTCTACCCCGTAGTGATGATTTGCTTGATCAGTTTAAGGAAGCCATGATGTTCTCAAAGACTGATCTGAGGTATGGCTACCACCAATTGAGGGTTTGGGCTGAGGATGTCCCAAAGATAGCTTTTCAAATGAGGTATGAGTAGTATGATTTTTCGGTGATGTCATTTGTGCTGACTAATGCCCCTGCATCTTTCATGGATCTGGTGACTCGAGTATTTTGGTCTTATCTGGATTCATCTGGGATTGTTTTTATCAATGACATACTAGTTTAGTTATGGAGTCGAGTTGAGCATGAGTTCCACCTGAGGGTTGTGTTACAGATATTGAGGATCGAGCTAATATATGCCAAGATCTCAAAGTGTGATTTTGACTAGATTCTATCTCCTTTATGGTCCCTGTGGTATTGGATGTCAGTGTCTGTGTTGATCCGGCTAAGGTTACAACAGTTTGTGAGTGGCCTCGACCTACGTCTGTCACTGAGATTCGTAGCTTCCTGGGGTTAGTAGGGTATTATCATCACTTTGTTTAGGGTTTCTATTCCATTACAACCTCCTTGACTAGATTGACAAGGAAAGATTTGCCCTTCCAGTAGTCAGCTGAGTGTGAGGTCTGCTTTTTGAGGTTGAAGGAGTTGTTGACTACCGTACTGGTTCTTGTTCTACCAGTTGCGGGTTAGCTGTTTACTATGTATTGTGATGCTTTAGGTGTCGGTCTTGGTTTTTTCCTGATGCAGTAGGGCCACATCATAGCATATGCATCGAAGCAGTTGAAGGATCATGAGCCCAGCTAACCTAGCCATGATTTGGAGTTAGCGGTGGTAGTTTTCTCACTTAAGGTCTAGAAGAACTATATGAGATATTCAATGTTCTACGTAGCTTGCAGTACATTCTGAGTCAGAAGGATGTTAACTTAAGGCAGCGGAGGGGGGTTGAGCTCCTAAAGGACTATGTTTTAACTATTTTCTACCATCCGGCGAAGGCTAACGTGGTTTTCGATGCCTTGATCTGGAAGGTGATGAGTTTGGGTAGCTTAGCTGAAGTACCTATTTCTTAGAGGCTGCTAGCTCAGATGTAAAGATTGAGCCCAGATCATCTTTGATTGACCAAATTTGACACTGCTAGTATGAGGACCCACATTTAGTACAGTTGAGGACGAGGGTCCTATTGAGTTATTTCGTTTGGACTAGAGTAGATTCTGATGGTGTGTTATGGGTCCATGGCCGCCTTTTTGTTTCAAGGTTTGGTGATCTGATTCAGATTATGTTGTGTGAGGCCCACAGTACTAGATAATCTATTCACCCAAGTATTATGAGGATGTACAATGATTTAAGGCAGCATTACTAGTGGTGAGGCATGAAGAGGTCCATCACATCCTTTGTGTCTCGGTGTTTAAACTGTCAGCATGTAAAGTTCAAACACTAGAGGCCAGGAGGGGAGATGTAGAGGCTCCCTATCCTTGAGTGGAAGTGGGAGAGGATTACTATAGTCTTTATCATGGGCCTTCCCTGTACTTCCAGGAGGTTTGATTGCATATGGGTCATCGTGGATCGATTCACCAAGTAAGATCACTTTCTACTGACTCATTCGACTTGGGGTATAGAGAGGTTGGCTGATTTATATGTCCATGAGGTGGCTAGAATTCATGGGGTACTGGTATCTATCATATGTGATCGGGGCACACAGTTCACCTCGCAGTTTTGGAGATTGATTCAGAGGGATATGGGTATAGAGGTTGATTTGAGTATAGCATTTCACCCACAAATGGATGGGCAGTCTGAGAAGACCATTCAGGTACTTCAAGATATGTTATATTCCTATGTTTTTTACTTTGGAGGTAGTTGGGATAGGCACTTGTCCTTTGTAGAGTTTTCGTATAATAACAACTACCACTCTAGTATCCGGATGGCTCCGTTTAAGGCCTTGTATAGCAGGTGTTATAGATCGCCAATTGGTTGGTTTACTGGTGGCGAGGTTTGAATATAGAGTTTCGATTGGCTCCAAGACACTATAGATTGGGTCAAACTTATTCAAGATAGGCTATGGGAAGCCTAGAGTAGGCAGAAGTCCTACGTATATCGTACACTTTGGCCCCTTGAGCTCAGCATTAGTGACTTGGTTTTCCTTAGAGTTTCGCCCATGAATGGCGTTAGGAGGTTTTGTAGGCGAGGTAAGCTTAAACCCCGACTTATTGGGCCGTATGAGATCTTGCAGAGAGTTAGAGAGGTCACCTATAGACTTACCTTACCACCCGAGTTGGCTGAAGTTCATCCAGTTTTTGATGTATCGATGCTCCACCGCTATGTATTGGACCTGTCCCAAGTCCTTCGTCTAGAGGATTTACAGGTTGATGATACCCTGACCTCTATTGAGTAGCTTGAGGTTATTATAGACAGAGATATGAGGTAGCTCAGGTCTAGGGAGATTCCGGTAGTGAAGGTTTGTTAGGCACATTGATCAGTCAAGGAGGCTACCTGGGAGACAGAGCATAATATGTGGACCCAGTATCTACATTAGTTCGAGCCTTCAGGTACTACTACTTTCTTGACTTTCGAGGACGAAATTCCTTTTTAGTAATTGATATTGCAATGAACCATTCGGTTATTTTCTTGCCTTTTATCTTTTACTGTTCTTAGAGATTTTTGGTAGTTACCCCAAGTCATTTATGACTTGCTGGGACCAGTAGCTCGGTGCCTTGGCGACTCATTTGCTCGTTATCTCATTTTCCTTATTTTGAAGTTTCAATTTTAAAATAGTGGAACTCAATACGCTCAGAATCAAATTTCAATAGTTTGGTTAGCTATGAAATACTGACTTTCATCTAGATGGACCTCAAGTTCATGTCTTGGGATTTTTGTTTTTTTGTTGCTTTATGGAAATTCATCCTAGCCAAAACTCATTTTGGATCCTGGGTGGTGTTTTGATTATTAGAGCATCAAATTGGTATTCTGATGGTTCTATCAGCTTTGGAATATCGATTTTGGGTTAGTTACATCATTAATTTACTTCTCAGGGTGTCCGAGCTTGCTTTTAATAGTTTTGTGGAAAGTCCCTAGTTCGGCTGTTTTTTATCATTTTGAGTTTGGGGTCCTTTCTGTTAAATCAACCTCAGTTGGTGGATTCTGTAGTTTGTTTCCACCGAAAATGCACTTTTGGTATGCTAGGATTAGACTCATGATTCTTATTTAAGGCCCCTAGAGTTCTCCAATTTTCCTAGGGTTGCTGCAGGTCATAGATTGCCTACGCCCTGGGAGATGCCCTAGAATGGTCTCATCTATGCCTAGGGGCTGCCTTAGCAAGGTCTTCCCTATTCCCAGGGAGCTGCCCTGGAAAGATCGCCCCTACGTCCAGGGAGCCGCTCTGGCAGGGTCACCCCAGCTGCCAGAATTGTGGCCCAGCGACCCCCTGCAGTCTATAAATAGAGGTTTTCCCTTCATTTTCCATCATTCCTTATTTCGTTTCTTTTCTTGGGTTTGAGTGTGTGAGCTGGGTTATTATAGTTTCAAGCCGCGGAGAGTTATATGTGTCATCGTGTAAGTTCATGGTGCTAGTTTACGGGTAATTATCATTATCTCCGCTTTTCTTTAATTATGTAAAATATTTTTAATTTCATTACTTTAAGCCTCATTTTATCCTTCGATTCGTAATCTACTCAAACTCAAATTTTGACCCCGAGTCCCCCAAGCTGAGGGCTTCATGCTAGTATACTTAGTTTAATTTTTTTGGGTTATGAAGCCCCTTTTTTGACCCGGGTTACTAATTGCAATATGGGTTTTTTTCTACAGTTTTATCCTTAGATTCATAATTTTTATAGCTGCGGGTGGTATCAACTGTGTTGGAGCTTCGGGTTCACAGTGCACACACTTGGGGATTTTCGCTGGCGTCAAGGTAGGATAGGTCTATTTATGAGCATTAGTAGACTAGGTTATTATTAGTGCTTGTGATATGGCTAGTAGCGTGGGCTGGTTTGTTAGGTTGATCGTTGGATTATTGTTGTTATCTTTTTGGATCTCGGGGGCCCGTGTGAGGGCTTAAAGGGTGCAGGGTTGTATTCTTGGGTCCTGGATACGAAGGGCCAGGACCCTGGGAGCTTATTTAGTTGTTGTGCGACGAGTGTAGTGAGATAAGTTCTTAGCTGGTGGCCTTTAACCAATCCTAAACTCCGTTAACTTTCCATTTCCATTATTATTTGTATTATTATTACTATTTGAGTTGAGAATCCTATTTTAGTACTATCGGTTAGTTATTGGTACTATAGGGGCGAGGCCCCGCATTTCTGAACTATGAGGTGACGGCCTAGTTACTGGTACTGATAGGGGGCGAGGCCTAGGGTTTTATATTACAAGGGTGAGGCCCTGATTATTGGCACTGACAGGGGGTGTGTGTCTGAGATTGGTATTGTGGAGGTGAGGCCCCAGGTTGTTGGCACTTATAGGGCAAGGCCCTAGTTGTTGGTACTGAGGATGCTGCTCCACTTCGCTTTTCTATGCTCCTGTGTAATTTCCTTAGTATAGTGTGTGCCCAACAGGCTTAAAGAGGGAGTCACGGTGGCTTTTGCTGTGTTTTTTGTGCTTACTAGCAGGATGTGTCGCCAGGTAGGTTTTGTGTGTTTACTTTCTTTTCCGTACTTAGCTATATTCTTCTATTCGACCTTTACTCATGGTACTTGCATATGTGGCATTATGATTAGTGGGGTTTGGTTGAGCTGGAGCATAGGTATGTTCCCTTATTTCGGTTTAGGGTTTTCAGATACTAACCACTATGGGTTGTGTTACAATGTTTATTTTTTGTAGACCTGTACTTGCATGCCGGTACCTACCTTTTTGGTTATCTATTAGTCTTACTTCTTCTTTACTGTTATTGACCTTTTTTTCTTTCCTTGCCTTTATTACTCGTATTTTATTCTAGTCCAGTCGGCCGATGATGCCTATTGGGTACCTTGTTTGGTACTCATGTTGTACCTTTTCCGTGGTGCAGATATAGGCATGGGTTATCAGGGAGGCCATGATCATGCGAAGTAGATTTAGCTGATTGTAGATATTATAGTGAGATTTGCATTCTGAGACGATTGTGGTTTCCTTGACTTTGGCTTGCTTTATTCGGTCTACAGCAGGCCCCCTGTTGTATTACCTTTGTAGGAGTTCCTTTGTATTTTGTATATTTTGGTTATCTTGTATAGTAGATCCTTATGCCACTGACGCCTGGTTTTGGGATTTGGGTTATGTATGATTTTCTTCTGGCTTCCGTTCTTTATGAATTGTTTATGCCTTTTTTCGTTTGTTGGATGTTTTGAGATTTATGGCCCATTGCGCACAACTCCGAGCTGTAGGGTTAAACTTGTCTACAAGAGGGATGTAGATGCCATCATAACCTGAATTTTGGCCATGACATAGAAGAAGATAAATACATAAATAAAAGGAAAGAAGAAGCAAAAGTTTAAGTACAGTAAAACAATCCCGTAAACCTAGTATGAGACACTACAAACACACTTCAAAGACAATACAGGTCCAAAAGTAATAAGTGTATTTGTCTCCAAGAGTATGAAATGGCATAACATGATAATAAAGAAAGGTATAAGTAAGATCTGAAGTCTAGAAACCATCTTCTACCTCAGATATAGTCAATCAACACGAAACACAAAATCATCAGTTACCACCCGTACTTAGATCTACACCAGAAAGATGCAAAACTATAGTATGAGTACCAAATAGCAAAAGTTTTTGAGTACCCAGTAGGAATCATCGGCTGAATGGGAACACATAAGAAATAAAAGTAGTAAATAGACAGACAATGAAAGTAAGGTCACAGAAGTCAAAACAATAGAGCAAACAGAGAGAAACTAGCTAATAGGATAGAAAGGTAAATAACCCTAAAAGCTAGCTAGTATAAAGATTCAAGCCACTAAGAGGAGAATGTACCTGAATCTATGCTCAGCTTACAAGAGATAATAAAAGATAACATACATGGCGTTATAATGGTAACCTCAAATAAAAGGGATAGAAATGAAGGTATAACTACAAACGATTCATGAAATAATATCAAGCATGAAGAGAGATCCAAAGAGAAAAGTCACCTATTAATAAAAAATGAATATAATAATATAAATGAAGTAAAATACCAAAAGGTTCCCACACACTCGAGGTATATAATCATGTAAATGAAAACCCTATGGCCGCCCGTACAATCGGAGAGTACAACTAGTAAACAACACTCAAGGATAGAATAGTCATGACCCGATTTCTCAAATCATGAAGGCACCTACATCCCGTCGTAGGATAACCATCCAAACAAGAAGTAAAGCATGAAAAATAAACTAAGTGAGAAATATACAATAAAATTAAGGGAAAGGTTTAAGAAGAAGTCTATAACAAGTCAATAATAACCCCAAAACTTGATATCCAAATAAATGAGGTACTAAAATAAGAGTACAATGTCTCAAATGGTAATACAATATTTTTCTTGGAACAATAACAGAAATAGAAGATAATAACAAAGGTAAAGGTGAATCAATAGATTCTAGGGGACATCATCTACCTGAGTAATAATATCTCTACTCGAACCAAGAATCAGTGGTAACCAATCCTACCTAAGACTAAACCCAAAAGATGCAGAAGTGTAGCATGAGTACCAAAAACCACTGGTACCTATTAGGCTACACTAATTGTGAATATATAAGAAATAGGAGCAGTAAATATATAGATAAATAAAATATGTCACAGAAGTCAATCAAATATCACAGACATAGAAATCTAGCTAACAGGATAAAGATGGATAACATATCCTAGATTCAAACTATGACAAGGAAGATTCGGGAAACCAAGTAAGAGAACATACTTGAATCCAAGCTCAACTAATATGAGATACAATTAGATAATAGCAGTGGAGGTATTTCAGTAAACTCAAATAAAGTAAGTGCACAAAAGTCTAACCACAACAAATCTAATCAACAAAAAGGCAGAAAGGAAGCCATGAACCGATCCTAGACACATACCCTTATAATCTCAAGTATGGAATTTGCCGAAGACCCCGTAAGATATAACCAGCCAGTATTAGAATATCTCGATAAAATGAGTAGATAAGTAAATAAACACACAAGTATGGATTCAAAAACCTCTGGCACCCCATCCTACATGAAAGTACAAACAATAAATAGCACACACAAACAAGATATGCATGATGAAATGAATGGATAATGGTAAAGTAAATATGTATACTTCTACCCTGGCCATCGAGTCTGACAGGTAGAACCACATGGAAGGCCTTGACCCATATACTTGTAATCCCCCATATACCCCTCCTCTAGTCACTCACAATCCCTGACTGGTAGGGTGTACAGGAGGTCAGGACCCGCGTACAACTAACTCATAAAAGTAAATAGAACTCATACTTAAAAATGTAACTGAACTTGTCTAAACATAAGTTGTATTTGAATCTCTAACAAGTCTATAACAGAAATGAATTCAACGACCGAGTCCAGCCATGACTAAGCCATATTTGAAATAGTATCAAGATCTAGCTCATGGACGCAACCAAGAATAGTAATAAATCAACACAAGGATTATCTAAATACTTAGCTTTCTATCAACAAATCTAGTTAACATCTCAAAAATACTCATTTTACATCCATAATATTGGAAACGGTCTCATAGGGCCATGAAAGGTTTTGAAAATCGATGATGTTGGGCTCTTGGACATAAAAGAGTCAAAATCAATGCTTAAGACCAATTTTTACATGGTAATATACTCAAACATAATAATGGCTCAACAATCCTGCACGTCCTACCAATGCACAGATTCTACAACAAGCATAACAAACCAAGTTTAATATCCGAGACTCACGAATATTTCCCATAAAACCCGTTATCTATGTCCTAGAGTCTGGCAAGATCAAAGTGGTCACAAGGTCACTATAATTATGTAAACAACACCAAACAGAACCAAAGAGCGTACTAAAGAAGTGAACAAAGGTTAAGTTATCAACTTAGAAATCCTAACCAAAGGATGTCCATTGATTAAATTATTCCACACATAGGCCCAACCTAAGACTGTAAGCATAGCCTACTTGTCCTCTGGAGCCAAGCTCACAGATATAGTATCAAAGATGCACGGACTGCTCCAAATAAGACAAGCATGTGCAAACGAGCTCCCACGATCACACAACTATCAAAATGATAATCAAAATTTTAAAAGAAATCCAACGATACCCATAAAGCTATGCTAATACTTAGGGTCAAATTATGTGTCAAAACGGGCCTACGGGAGCCGTAAACCTGAAGCACAGACAAAGTGTACAAAAACATCCCCTATGACATAAGGAATTCATACCCGAAGTTAGAAGACAAATAGAGTAAGAAAAGGGCTTGAAACAATCAAATACAGTGAAGCAATAAACATGGGATATTGGGAATTTTTGGGTGGAATTTGGGAAAATAAAAGTGGAAACTCACCAATAATTGATAGGGAATCAAAGAAATAATGTTTCCAAAGTCACCCACAAGCTTATACAAACACCCAAGAATTTTAATGGAGGTTTTCAAGCATTTGGAAATGGAAGAATAAAAGATGAAAATTTGGATTTCTAAATATTTATAATAGCAGGGACATCGCACCTACAAAAAAAGGTGTCACACGTGAAATATCACATGTGTGGAAGAATGTTCGTAGGTGAGATCCTATATGGTCTAGAACTTCATTGCAGGTGTGATCTGATCTGGTCCATAACTTTATCGCAGGTACAAGATCTCCCATGAGCAGGAAGCATTGTAGGCGCGAACGATTTGGGCAGGCTTAGTATAATGACCTTCATGGTTATTTATGATAAATACGTGACGTCTTGCATCCTAGAGCATGTCAGCAGTTTCCCCAAGTCATTTATCACTTGCTGGGACTGATAGTTTGGATCCCTAGCGACTCGATTAAGAAATATCTCAAAGTTTCTATTTTAGAGCTTAAAGTTAAGTATTCATTGACAAAAGTCAACTTTCCTTCAAGACGACCTCAGAATTAATTCCGACAGTTCTATTAGCTCCGGAATGCCAAACAAAGTCAAGATTGACCTTAAGTTTGTGTTTTGGAGGTTT
>JBDJHY010625279.1:0-16258 GCA_039654485.1 Withania somnifera | reverse complement strand
GAATCAAATCATCAAAACATTAGTAGAAAAGGAAATAAAGTGAATTGAAGATCACATTGAAGATTCAATAGAAATCAAGAACAGAGATAGTGGGCATAATCATGGAAGTAAACGATCTATCAAGTAATGGAACTATGATCCAAAGCTATAAATCACAAAGTAAAATCATTTGATCAAGAAAGGAGGGAAATCCCACCACCTACATGGACATATTTGATATGGTTGTGTAAACATTAATCAAGTAATCAATACAAATCCTTGATTAAATAAAACACTTTGGATTTTCATTTTGAGCTACAAAAATCTATCAACTAAGAATATATAAGTCCAGAAAGACATACCGAAGAAACTATTCCAACTCTTGAACTAGCAGAATGTCATGTTTATATATTTCAGAAAACCTTGTACTCTTATAAGGTTACAATTATAAAGAAATCAAAAAGATAGATTCAATACAAGATATAGAGGTAGAGGTTATGTCACAATGGTGATTGAAAATTTTATAAAGAAGGAAGTCATTTCTATAATCTCATATACTTTTCAAGAAGCTCTAAAGAAAAGTCTTGTCACTCTAGGAGACTATACTAGGCACCATATTGGTGACTGCAAAAAAGTTTCTTTATCTGTTTTAATTTTAGCACTTACCGTTATATTTTTTTCCTAATGAAACTAACACGCAAGGATGTCAAAATTCAACCTATAGTCAATCAAATGGTTTAAAACATTTGATTCACCTCCCCCTTTTGACTTTTAAAAATTTATCCATGTTTTGTTACGAACTATGAAAAGAATAAACTATCTGCGATAGTCAAGTGATAGTCACATCTGAAGTCGGTTAAAACATTTATTTAAATAAAATTACAATCTTAGTTCTTCAAAGATATATCTTCAAAGATATATTTTATTGGAAGGTTCTTTTATCCGTTTCCTTCTTCAAAACTCTAGGAATGAAATAAATCAAGAATTAAGTGAAACTTTTAGTCCATACCACTTAATTCACCCCAATCCCTAGTTAAGTTGATAAAAATACTCCCTCCTAGTTAATACAAGTCTAAGGATATGGATTTTGTTCAACAAAGGTATGAATTTATCCCCTACTCTCACGTAGGTGATTTTGTTGATATTGTAGCTATAATCAACGGGTAGGACTCATGTAACCTGTGATGAAAAGTTCTGAGTCCATGTTTATCCCATTATAATTGATGTATTTATTGAGGAGGGAGTACGAAGATGACTCTATTATTTTTTGTTTTTAACTTATTCAGTGTTGTATGGTTGTGTACTGTGAAATTAAGCTTGTTTTGATGTGAAGGAAGGAAAATATAGAAAACATGATTCTTGTATCTCTTTCGAGTCTATTGATTAAATGCCTAAGTGGATTAAGAGTGGTATTGTAATGAACCTTGTGGTCATTTTCTTTACTTTAATTCTTATCTGTATTTAGAGCCATCTAGTTGCGGCCTTTAGTAATTTATGACTTGTTGGAAAGGGTAGTATGGCTCTCTGGCAATTCTATTGCTTGTTCTCATAGTTTTTTTTTTTTTTTTTTTTTTTTTTTGAATTTTTCACTTTCGAAAAAGAAAAACTTGAGAGTGATTTCTTATAAAACAGGCTCAAAATCAAATTCGGAGAATTTTGTTAGCTCCAAATTGTGGACTTTGGTCTTATGGGAATGTTGATGCAAGTCTCATGGTTTTGGTTGTATTTTGAACTGGTTTTTAGAAAATTCAATCCATTTGGAGTGGAAGTTTGACTTTAATGTTATACACTGTGACTTAGAATATATGTGTAGGTCGTAATAGCCTATGAATCATGAAGATAAGGTTGTAAATGGTTGATTATACAAAGTTATACTTGCATTAATGTATATAAAGTGCTAAACCAAGTTAGAGGTCAAGCTGAACCATGAAAAGAAGTTCAATTTGAAGGGTCCATTTTAGTAAGGCTTTGAAACTAAGCTTTTAAGTGGTCTTTCCTATACCTCAGATATAATGGTGAACTCCTAGCTTCCGAGATGATAAACTCTTCAACCTATTGTATCCTACTTTATTTTGGTTTATCGAAGACCTTGTATTTAACTTTCTGTTCTGTTTTGGGTTGTATATTTTTTTGTCTTTTGGATACTCTATATATAGATACTCGTATTGCTACTAATACCAGGTTTTGGGCTGTTTATGTATATGTATGGTTTTCATTATCTATTACTTCTATTGTTATTATTGTGGTATTAATTACAACCTGTTGCTTGTTTCTTTGGGATAATGGAATTAGCTGTAATACATGTAAGTTTTGTACGCACCATCATGACCCGATATTGGTTTGTGATAGTGTGGTATCAGAGCTAGGGTTCACCTGTTCCTTTGGCACTGGAGCAAGTACCTAGTAGAGTCATGTGGATCTGTACTCGGACATCAATATATAAACTTTGAGAGGCTATGGGTTGCTGTAGGAATAACTTTCAATTTTTGTTCTCTTTGTGCGTTAGAAGTCCTACTAATTTATGGAAAGTCTTAATTGGTTTCACTCATTTGTTGATGATACGCACTCGTGTTACATTGGTTGATAGAGTCCCTCTTCCACAGTCGCAAGAGGCCCCACTTGGGGGTCAGGAGGAAGTAGTATGAGAATCACTCACACATGCAAAAAAACCTATTATTTTACATCCCACTACAATAATAGTAGAGCCACTACCTCTTCCATAGGTAGTTCTCTCACCTCCACAATAGTTTGCTCATCCATCGCCTGTAGCTATCTGAGATATGGTATGGAAGACTTCGATGATGTTTAGCAGGGTACCATCATATGAAACTCAACTTTAGCCCAAGGGGAGGCAAACGGTTCCTATCCTCCCCTAGTATTTAATGTTCCACTAGCTCCACCTTTTTAGTATCTAGAACCAACACAATCAATTCCCACGGCTGCCGAAAGACTATCCCAACCTATTATATCAATTGAAGTAAGGAAATTGTTTGAACACTTACTCCGTATATCTCCATCTCGATTTGTAGGTATTGCAGGATAGGACCTTTATTAGTTCATAGTCGTATGTGAGGAGAGTTTGAGGGCTCTTTGTTTACTTGATACCCATGAGGTGGATTTTACAATTTATCTATTAGAAGGACTAGCTAGTTGGTTGTAGATGGTATATAGAAATAGTAGACTCTTGGAATCTCTTCATTTGACTTGCGTGAAGTTTACTAAGTACTTTATGTCCAAGTATGTACCTAGGAGCATGTAGGAGAGGATCATGTCCCAGTTATCTACCCTACAGTAGGAGTTTATGATAGTGACCGTATATAAGATGAAATTATCAAGTTTTCAATAGATGAAGCATGGTTGTTACCTGCAGGGGATGAGGGGGTTTTCCACTTCCCATAGTTGTTTAGATTGTACATATGCATGCACATGGAGCATATGGTTGATGAGGGGAAGTGATTTTTGGATATAGATGATCAATGATTACATCATAGAGGCATTATATCCTGAGGCCTAATCGGGCATTGAGAATTGGCAACACCATCCCAATAGCTATTTGGGCACTCAGTCAGCAGGTAGGGATCAGGGTAGTAGAGGTCGCTGGTATAGGTGTTATGAGGGGTAGTTCAACCACTAGTATCATGCATCCCTCTAGACATCATATAGATCCAGGGTTAGCTAGGGTGGTTAGCCTTCTAGGGGATCAATATTGAGTTCTCAGGTCGGGTGGCTATATGATGCTTCCGGTAGTCGAGCCAGGGGTAGAGATAGCTATTTCTAGTGTAGTGAACTTGGACACTATGATTGGGATTTTCATCGAGGGGTTATATATTGAGTTCTAGGAATTTCTATGATTGTGGAGAGTTGGTTCACATTGCCAGAGATTTCCTGTAGAGATGGGCCACCCAACAAGTAGCTCTACCGGCACAACCCTTACAGAAAATCCTTTTACAAAATATAAGTGGCCAGGTTGAAACTCAGGGAGATTGAGGTGGGGGTCTAGAGGGGTGGAGCACTATAACAACCCAAATTTGGATCATGTTGGCATCCATGATCCACCCGTATAAAATCTTGTGCCTACATCCCGGAGTATATGAAAAAGGGCATAACCACTCACATCTACCAACAAGATATAAAATAACATAAATAAACAAACAACCGAACGAGGTATATACACAAACCCACCCCAAAACCTTGTTTCAGTGGTATACTCTACTAAAAAGTGAACCAAAAGAGATATAAACATATACAAGATTATATAAAAGTAGTACTACACAAGGACAACAATGAATCAGACTAAGTAGATTACAACAACTAGAAGATAGGATTAGCTCGAACGCCAAATCTCACAGTAGTCTTTGTAGGAAAACAATCTACTCGGCACAATCAAGTCATCTCAGATGACCCGTACCGGTATCTACACCAAGAAAATAGATTAAAAGTGCAGTACGAGTACCGAAACATGAGTACCCATTAGGAAATCATAGGCTAACCAGGATAAAGTGAAGTAACAGCCAGGAAAGTAAAATAGGTGAATAAGAGCAGTTAAGCACATGAAACTAACTACCAAGATAGAGTTAGTGACGGGTAAAGAGGCTAACTACAAAAAACAGAGAGGAAAGTATGGGATTTAAGAAAGTAAGTCTATGTACTGTTGATGCATAGGGACATCCAACTATCGCATAGTAACGAGAACGAACCATAGAAAGCGTACTTGAACTCCAGTTTAGTATACATATACTAAAGCAATAGTTGAAGGTAAAAGAGACTAATAAGGCATGGATATAAATAAATATAAGATTTGATAAACCTCAAAAGGCCCCCCATAAGACCACTGGGTACCAATAGAAATGAAACATACTAAACCTACCTAACACCACATTACACCCATAGGCACAAAAATACAAACAAGAAATTACCATGACTTCCCCCTTAAGCCTGAAAATCACAACCAATCATGAACAAGATGAATGCACATGGGTGAGAATAGAAGAACGTAAGGCATAACTGCTCGAATCAGGAGATGTCATCTCCAATCCATTGCTTAGGGCAAGGTTGTGCCTCAATGGTCAAAGTAAGGCAAGCACCTCTAAATTTGAAGTAGGCCCGGGTCGTACAATGGAACTATATCGGGACCACACCCTAAAAAATAGTTGGCTCGCGCCTCATAATCCGAGGTAGGGCAATTCTATACATTCAGTCTATATCAGGACTGCGACCCTCAGAAAGTAAAAGTAGGCTTGAGTCTATAAATTCGAGGTAGGGTCCACCATATAGTTGGTCTATATTGGGATCACATCCCTCAAATATTAGGAGTAGGCTCGCACCTCTAAATCCAAGGTAGGTCCGCAACATATATTTAGTCTATATTAGGACCATACCCAAGACATCACCCTACAAAAGTCAAAACTCTTTCCATTTATATCTTAAATATAGCTCGATACCAATAGGTGGTCATGGAATATACACACATATAGGTAAGGAAAATTCTTTTTATTTTAAATATAGTATGAATTTTTTACTTTACTTACCAAGTCAGATCCTATTTAAAATCTAAAATGCATAAATACCGCACAGAAACATCACTAATAAGCCTATCGTGCATTAGGATGAATAGAAGACACTAGATAAGTACAAATCTCACTCACTGAATCTCATCAAGTTAGAACAAAGTCAGCAAGATCTAAGGCCGCTCATGGAAAGGATGAGACACCCATAGGTAACCCACAGCCTTTTACGTCTCTCTGTGGGACCCCTAAGAGAGATAAAGTAGGTATAAAAAAATATGGTAGGGTCACCAACCTACATATCATCCCACAAAACTATCCATAACAAAAAAGCACAGTACAATAGTCCAGTCTAGAGAAGGGTAAACCTAGCCTCCCTGAGCGATAATGAAAGTCCTCAAAAGTGCATAACACCAATCGAAAGATCCATACAAGACCGATTCTGCTCGAAACTATAAAATTAGGCATCTAAAGTTCAAAATACTAAGAATGATATCTATATTTCCAAATGAAACCTGGGTAAAAAATCGGGCCTAAAACAAGATAGTGGGCCCCGCAACTTCGAAAAATAAACTGAAAATATTGGGAGGTAGGCGTCAGCTGAAGGAACACATGGCTTAATTTGACCTCCAGAAGGCCTAAAATATTAAAAAGAAAGTTTATTCCCATAATCATGGATTTGAAGAACTAAAAAGAGAAATCAAGTTTATAAAACTAACCTGAAAAGGGAAGAACATCGCAAGAAGTGAATCCTATAGCTTCCAACAAACAATGCCCAACTACTAAAATCTATTCACCATGAATTAGACAAGGAACTTAAATCTATCATTAAGTCTCTAAACACTAAGGTTCATAGAAAAAAGACGACAAAGAAAACTCATCGTAGATCAAGAAGAATGCCCAAAACTCCCCCCTATCATACTCCATTTCCCTAGCATTTTTGTCATCTATATTCCCACTTTTATTGATCTTCCTTACTATGACTAGAACAAGATCTGTGGCCTCTTTCAGTCCTATTGGCTATCCCTCTAACTCCTTTGAAGTTGACTTTATCTTCCTTACTTCTGATCTCTCTAACAAAGAATCCCACTCTCTATTAGTCTCTCTCGTTTCTAAAATAAAACTATTACTTTAAAGAAAGTTATATTAAATTAACCTCGAAATGTATTTATTCAGTACTGCCTATCAAAAAATACCACATCAATCGGGCTTTCTATTTTCATTAATACATATCAGAGAGGTAATAAGATACAAATGCTACTACTACCTTCATTATGGATTGCCAATCTCTCATACTTTTATGTATTTTATGATTGAATGTTCCAAATATAAACGTGTTAAGATCACCACTACATATAGTTATTAGACCTTCTGTAGCATAGATTATACTTTAGTTAAAGCTAATGGTGTAATAAGGATTGTATTATGGTTAGGGTCGATCCTCCTAAAATTAATAGGATCTTTAGAAATCTAGGTTCTTTACTGGTCAAGGAAAATAAAGACATCAAATATTGTTTTCAAGCTTAGGAATATGGTTTGAATTTTTATGGAACAATCCATTGGGAAGATGCTTCAATTTAAAAAATAAACAAGTCAAGATTTAGGTAAGTTGAGTATTGCTATTGATATGTTGAAAAAGGAGGGAGTGGTGACTATGAGAATGTTGATCAAGCAAGTGGAATCCCTATAGGAAGAAGTTTTTTCCTCCCACCACTAGTTGGCCATATTTGTTCAGACCTGCTATGCAACATCTATAAAAATATGGAGATATCCTATAACACTTCTTGCAAGAACATGTACAATACGTTGCTTTTTGTTTTCTCTATCATGGTTTTTGTTTTTGTTAAACTTAGATTTTTCTAGGGGACGTGTCCTTAGTAGAAAATTTCTATTTAGATATGTATTTGGGGTAATTCACCCTTCTGGTATTCTCACCGTACAATTTTGACCTATTAACTGATTTATATGCATACTTTGTTTGTATTTTATGTGCTTTTCTGTTTTTTATGGTGTGTTTTGCTCTTTTTAACTATGCCAAAGAGGGATGAAGAAATTATTTTAGAGTAAATTAATCTAGGAGGAATCAATTAACTTACACCAAAGTGAAACATGTCTACTTTTATGTGACTAATTTTCATTATAAAAAAAGGGAGTTATTATTAGCATCTATAAACAATTAAATTAGTTTTCATAATGACAACTAGTTCAAAGTTCATTGTTGCAGGAAATAATTGTGAGAAATTACTCAATTTAGGCCCTAAAGCAACAAAATAGTGAAGGGAATCAAATCATCAAAACATTAGTAGAAAAGGAAATAAAGTGAATTGAAGATCACATTGAAGATTCAATAGAAATCACGAACATAGATAGTGGGCATAATCATGGAAGTAAACGATCTATCAAGTAATGGAATTATGATCCAAAGCTATTTATCACAAAGTAAAATCATTTGATCAAGAAAGGAGGGAAATTCCACCATCTACATGGACATATTTGATATGGATGTGTAAAGATGTTTATACTCAATAAAGTAATCAATAAAAATCCCTGATTAATAAAACACCTTGGATTTTCCTTTAGAGCTACAAAAAAATCTATCAAATAAGACTATGTAAGTCCAGAAAGACATACTGAAGAAACTATTCCAACTCTTGAACTAGCATAATGTCTTGTCTATATATTTCATAAAACCTTGTACTCTTATGAGGTTACAATTATAAAGAAAAAAAAAGATAGAGTCAGTACAAGATATAGAGGTAGAGGTTATGTCACAATGGTGATTGAAAATTTTATAATGAATGAAGTCATTTCTATAATCTCATATACTTTTCAAGAAGCTCTAAAGAAAACTCTTTTCACTCTAGGAGACTATACTAGGCACCACAATGGTGATCATATAAAATGGTTTAAAACATTTAATTCACCTCCCCTTTTTGCATTTTAAAAATTTATCCATGTTTTGTTACGGACTATGAAAAGAATAAACTATCCGCGATAGGGATGTGATAGTCACATGTGAAGTCGGTTAATACATTTATTTAAATAAATTTATGATCTTAGTTCTGCAAAGTTCTATCTTCAAAGATATATTTTATTGGAAGGTTCTTTTATCCCCTTCCTTCTTCAAAACTCTAGGTATGAAATAAATCAAAAATTAAGTGAAACTCTTCATCCTGACCACTTAATTCACCCCAATCCCTAGTTAGATTGATAAAATTACTCCCTCCTGGTTAAGACAAGTCTGAGGATATGGATTTTCTTCAACAAAGGTATGAATTTATCCTCAACTCTCACATAGGTGATTTTTTTGATATTGTAGCTATAATCAATGGGTAGGACTGGTGTAACCTATGATGAAAAGTCGTGAGTCCATGTTTAGCCCATTATAATTGATGTATTTTTTGAGGAGGGAGTACGAAGATGACTGTATTAGTTTTTGTTTTTAACTTATTTAGTGGTATCTGGTTGTGTACTGGGAAATTAAGCTTGTTGCCATATGAATGAAGGAAAGAATAGAAAACATGATTCTTGTATCTCATAAGAGTTTGTTGCTTTTGATGAAATGCCTAAGTCGATTCAGAGTGGTATTGTAATGAACCTTGTGGTCATTTTCTTTATTTTTATTCTTATTTGTATTTAGAGCCATCTGGTTGCTGCCTTAAGCCTGAAAATCAAAACCATCTGGTTACTGCCTTAAGCCTGAAAATCACAACCAATCATGAACATGAGGAATGCACAGGGGTGAGAATAGAAGAACGCAAGGCATAACAGCTCGAATCAGGAGATGTCGTCTCCAATCCATTGCTTAGGGAAAGGTTGTGCCTCAATGGTCAAAGAAAGGCTAGCACCTCTAAATATAAAGTAGGCCCGGGTAGTACAATTGAGCTATGTCGAGACCGCGCCCTCAAAAATTAGAAGTAGGATCATGCCTCATAATCCTAGGTGGCCATTCCATACATTCAGTCTATCTCAGGATTGTGACCCTCAGAAAATAGAAGTAGGCTCGTGTCTCCAAATTTGAGGTAGGGTCCACCGTATAGTTGGCCTATATTGGGATCACATCCCTTAGATATTAGGAGTATGCTCGCACCTCCAAATCCAAGGTAGGTACGCACCATACATTCGGTCTATATTGGGACCATGCCCAGGACATCACCCCACAAAAGTCAAAACTCTTTCCATTTATATCTTAAATATAGCTCGATACCAATAGGTGGTCGTGGCATATACACACATATATGTAAGGAAAATTCTTTTTATTTTAAATATAGTATGACTTTGTTATTTTAGTTACCAAGTTCGTATCCTATTTACCATATCCCTGGGCTGCACTGTGCTGGCAATAATACAACCGAAAATATAAAATGCATGAACGCCACACAGAAACATCACTAATAAGCCTATCGTGCAATAGGATTGAACAGAAGTCACCTGACAAGTACAAATCTAACTCACTGAAACTCATCAAGTTAGAGAACAGTCACTAGGATCTAAGGCCGCTCATGGAAAGGACGAGACACCCACATGTAACCCACAACCCTCCACGTCCCCTTTGTGGGACCCCGAGAGTGATAAAATAGGTATAAAAAAATAAGGTAGGGTTGCCAAACTAAATATCATTCCATACAACTAGCCACACCACAAAAACACCCTACAATAGTCCAGTCTAGAGAAGGGTAAACCTAGCCTCCCTGAGCGATAATGAAAGTCCTCAAAAGAGCATAACATCAATTGGAAGATCCATACAAGACCGATTCCGCTTGAAACTATAAAATTATGCAGCTAATGTTCAAAATACTAAGAATGATATCCATATTTCCAAGTGCAACCTGGGTCAAAAATTGGGCCTAGAACAAGAAAGTGGGCCCCACAACCTGGAAAAATAAACTAAAAATATTGGGAGGTAGGCCTCAGCTGAAGGAACAGAACACATGGCTCAATTTTACCTCCAAAAGGCCCACAATTGGAAAAGGAAAGTTTATGCCCATAATCATGGATTTCAAGAACTAAAAAGAGAAGTCCAGGTTATAAAACTAACCCAAAAAGAGAAGAACATAGCAAGAAGTGATTCCTATAGCTTCCAACAAATAATGCCCAACTACAAAAAACTATTCACCATGAATTAGCCAAGGAACTCAAATCTATCATTAAGTGTCTAGACATCAAGCTTCCTAGAAAGAAGTTGACAAAGAAAACTCAACTTTGATCAGGATGAATGCTCGAAACTCCCCCCTCGTAATTCCCAGGAATAATCACAGAGCTTTAAGAGTGAAATCACTAGGTTTGGGGTTAATAACTTAGAGTGTGAAATGTTGAAATGGATGATAATTTTGAGGGACTCGATGAGGTGTGATCATGGCATCCTAGAATGTCCACGCTTTATGGCCTTCCCTAAAATCAACACGATCGCACAACAATCCCATAAAAGCTAACCCAATACGACCGCACCCCCATTGTGATTTTGCTAAAGGAGGAAAAAGAAGAATACAATGATCGCGTCACCAAAGCGTGATAGTGTCACCAAAATGTGATTGCGCTGAACACTTGTGATTAAAGATTTTTCCACAACTGTTGAATTTCAAAATGAGGGATCAATATTGAAATGAAGTCCAAAAAAAAAAAAAAAAAACTAAATAAGTATCTTGCAATAAAAAATGTGATCTCGTTGAACACTTGTGATTGAAGATTTATCCCCAATTGTTGAATTTCAAAAATAGGGATCAAAATTGAAATGAAGTCCTAAAAAAATAAACTAAATATGTATCTTTCAATAAAAAAATATGTTGGACTCAACAGAAATGCCGAAACAACCAATGGAGGTCATGATAAAAAACAACCCCATCCTAGATTGAATAAAAACTACTAACTTCGTAACGTTCCACAAGGACACCCCAATAAAAGCTCGAATACCTCCAAAAGTACACCAATGAACCAACTATCCCAAATTTAACATTTCAGAACTAGTTAGAGCATCAAAATTCTGATCTGACACTCCGATCACCAAAATCCCACCTAGGCTAAAAAATGAACTCTGGTTGAAATGAATTTACAAAAAGCCACTCAAAATCAAAAGGAAAACCTTAGAACATTAACTAAAGGTCCAACTAGACCAAAGTCGGCATTTCAAATCAAAGAGAACTGTCGAATCTAATTCTGACTTGGGGAAGCTAAAAAAAATCTCTAAACACCGAAATAATCGAAAGGAAAGTAAATAACCATGCAGGTCATTACAATATACATGACTAAATAGGAATTTCCTCCTCAAAATAAAAGGAATGAGTAGTACCTAAAGGCTCGAATATAGATGGATACTAGGCTCGTATGTCACACTTTGTCTCCCAAGTAGCCTCCTTAACTGGTCGATGAGCCCAATGAGCCTTCACCACTGGGATATCTATTGATCTGAGCCGTATCACATCCCTGTCAATAGTGTCCCTAACTCCTAAACATAAGTTAACTTGTTGTCTATCTTCATAGATTCTCAAAGAAGAACATGGGATAGGTTAGAACATACCTGCAAAGTAGAGATACATGAAATACTAGATGGACAACAGATAACTTAAGAGGTAGGGTAAGCCTGTAGGCAACATATCCCACCTCTGAAAGATATGTCCCAATGAACCAGAGGCTAAGATTACCTCACTTATAAAATATCATCATGCCCTTCATAGGAGACACCCGAAGAAAGACCCAATCACTAACACTAAACTCTAAGTGCAAAAGCCTACAATCCGCACAGGACCTCTACCTACTATGTGCTGTACAAAGTCTATTTTGAATGACTCTGACCTTGTCCAAGATATCTTGAAGTCAATCATAACTCTAGGGTTGAACCTCTCTGCCATAAAACTAACTAATAGCCAATCTGCAATGCCTACTATACAAGGCCTCAAATGGTACCATATGAAAGCTGGGATGGTAATTGTTATTATACAAGAACTCTAATAAAGCAAAATGTAGCTACCACAAAAATCAAAGGTGCATTCTCAAAACATATCCTGAAGTACCTCAATAGTCCTCTCAGAATGCTCGTCGGTCTAAGGAGTAAAATGTTGTACTCAAGAAAACCTCCATACCTATCTCTCTTTGTACTGATCTCTAAAATTATACGGTAAACTATATTCCCCTATCAGATATAATAAAAACTAGCACTCAATAAAGTATTACCACCTCGCAAACTTAACACCCATCCAAGACCTCAACATCCCAAGATGAATGTGTCAACAAGAAGAAAGATGACTTGGTCAATCAATCCATGATGACCCAAATGCAATCATGACCTCTAGATGTGTGGGGTAGGCCTAAAACAAAATCCATATTAATCCTATCCCACATCCACTCAGGAGTCTCTGAAGGTCATCGCCCAGCCTCTGATGCTCGAGCTTCACCTGCTGATAGTTCAAACACCTGCACACAAAAGATTCTGTTGCTTTTCTCATACCCTACAATCAGTAATGTTGACTCAGATCATGGTACATCCTATCAGTACCTGGATGGATCGAGTACCTGGAGTAGTGAGATTCACACAATAGAGTCTGAATCAACTCACTAACTCTCGAAATTGTTAAACGACCATGAGCCCACAACACACCATCAAAATCCATCGTAGCCTAACTGAAATCATACCTATAAACCCCCTCTCTCTCTTATATGAACAAGACAGAGATCCTGGTATTGGCATTGCCAAATCTAATCAAATAAACATGATCTAGCCTCGACATATGCAACAACCTAATTTGGTGCTGAAATACCAACCTAATCAGCATACTGAAGAAGGAATAAATGTACCAAGAAAATGACTTCTAAAAAAATAGAATTTAGGCTACCCATACTCACTACCTTCCAGCTCAAGGCATATGCAACCACATTAGCCTTGCTAAGTGATATAAAATACTAAAATCAAGTCCTTCAAAAGCTCAACTGACCTTTGCTCTCTCATAGCTCCTTATGACTCAAAAATTATTGCAAACTGCACTGATCCATATAAATCTCACAATGAACAACATATAGATATTGACTATAGCTATTAAGTGTGAAAACCACTGTTGCCAACTCCAAGTCATGTGCGGGGTAGTTGTTCTCGTGGTCCTTTAGCTACCATGAATCATGTACTATAACATGACCCCTGCTGTATAAGAACACAACCTAACTCAATACCTGAAGAATCAAAATACACTGCATAGGGCTAATCCTCAACTGGCAAGGCAAAAGCCGGGCAGTAGTTAGCAAATCCTTTAGCCTCAGAAATATAGATTACACTCAGCTGACCACTAGAAGGGAACCTACTTCCGTGTTAGTCTAGTCAATGAGTTGTAGGGCGAGTCCAATCATGAACTGTGGTAACCTTAGCCGGATAAAAAATAACAGCAACACCTGATACAACATGGCCTAGAAAAGAAATAGTCTCGAGCTAAAACTCAACTTTAAGAACTTGGCATATATCTGCTTTGTCATTAAAGTCTGAAGAACTACCCTCAGGTTCTCCTCGTGCTTTGCCTGACTCCGGTATTAAATAAATATTTAATTAATAAATACTATCACAGAGGAGTCCAAAATGATCCTGCATACTTGGGTCATAAAATCCATAAAGGTCGTGGGCATTAGTCAGCCCAAATGACATAACAAGACACTCATAATGCCCAAACCTTATTAGAAAGGCTGTCTTCGGGATACCCTCATCTCGAATCCTCAACTAATGATAAATAGATCTCAAATTAATCATAGAGAGCACTGTGGCACCTTGTAGATGGTAAAATAGGTCATCAATGGGGGATAAAACGATAATTATTCATAATAGTGACCTTGTTCATATACCTATTATCTATGCACATCTACATCGACCCGTTCTTTTTCTTCACAAACAACATTGAGGCACCCCAAGGAGAAATACTAGGAATGATGAAGCCTATGCCAAGAAAGTCCTGCAGGTGAACACTCAACTCACGAAGCATTGTTGGGGAGAAATAGTAAGGACCTCACTAGGAAAATTGATATCGCGCTAGGGTGAGATGCCAGGTAAATCATTAGGAAAAATATCCACATTATCACAAACCACTAGCATAGGCTCAAGAGAGGGGGAATCAATACTAACATCTCCAAAACGGTCCAATTAAGCATGAAAACCTCTATGAATAAACCTACGGTCTAATAATAAGAGATAACCCGAACCAAGGTGTGTCTAGTGGGACCACACCACACCACTGGGGGTACATCGAGCGCAGTTATGGTCATAGTCTTCGTATAACAATCCAAAATTGCATTATATTCAAAAATATATAGCTCGATCAAGTCTGCCATAATCCTGATGTTTCACCATACATGATCTATATACCTGATTAACCACAAGGGCCGCGCCCACATGGGTAGACACACTTAGATGAAAAGATAATAGCTAACTCGAAAAGCATAAACAAGCCAAAAATATATAGATAATGGCTTTCCCTCTCTAGCCTCCTTCTCTGGCTCCACGAGTGGATATAAACACATGACAAGAATCAAGGGATGAAAGATTTTCCAAGGTACCCAATAGACTCCAAAAGATTGGATACACAAGTCTATGTACCGATCCACTGGACTCTACTGGGTACTTGCTCCAATGAGAAAGATATCGGTGAACCTAAGCTTTGATACAACTCTGTCATGAGCAAAATTCGGGTCATGATGGCGTTTACGACCTGAAAGTAGAAAAGTGTGTCCCTAAAAGTTGGAGATACATGCGAAAGGACATTACCACTCACATCTACCAACAGGAAGAAAGATAACAAAAATAAACCAACAATAAAAAGAGTTTACAGAACTACAAATCTGAGTGTGCAAAAAAAAATATAATAATATACAAACTCCTTTAAAAGTAGTACTAGACAAGGCCTTCCATGAATCAAAATAAAGTAGGATACACCATCTGGAAGGCACGATTAGCTCGAACGCCAAAGATCATTGTAGTGTCTGTACGACAATAATCTACTCGGCACATTATCTTAAATGACCCTTACCAATATATGTACAATAAAAATAGTGCAAAAGTATAGTATAAGTATCAAAAAGTGAGTACCTAATAGGCATCATAGAACAACCGGGCTTAAGTAAAGCGCATGTAATGTAATGACAAGGAGTGTAAAATAGGTCAATAAGAGAAGGTAAGCAACATGAATGACCAGAGTTGGTAACGAGTACAGAGGATAACTAAAAATAATAGAAAGGAAAGTACGAGACTTAATCAAGTATGTCTATGTAGTGTTTTTACATGGGAACATCCAAATATCGTATATTATCGAGAACAAACCATAGAATGCATAGATGAACTCCTATTGAGTATTCTAGTACTAAAGCATCAGTTCATGTTAAAAACAACTAAGAAGGCATGAATTTAAATAGAGTTTATAGATGATACAACCCAAAAGCCCACCCCCTATTAGACCGCTTGGTACAAATAAAAAGGATATATAAAAAGCATACCTGATGCCCCTTCCCACTGGTAGGAACCCCCAATAGAAATAAGAACTTACCATGACTTCCACCTTAAGCCTAGAAAGCACAACCAATAATGAACATGTTGAATGTACGGGGGTGAAATCTAGAGAAGGGTAAACCTAGCCTTCCTAGGTGGTGGTGAAAGCCCTCATAAAGCATGTAGCACCAATATGAAGCTATGCAAAGGCCCAAATTCGCTCGAAATTATCAGATTAGGCATCAAAGGTCAAAATACAAAGAATAATGTCATATTGTCAAGTGCAATCTCGATCGAAAATCGGGCTTAAGAAAGTGCCAATAGGTCT
>JBDJHY010625170.1:0-16258 GCA_039654485.1 Withania somnifera | reverse complement strand
TTTTGAGGTATGCAGTGTAATTTTTAGTACCTTTCTTGGTTTTAGGGTTCATTTCTTTCAAACGAACTCGATTGGTCATTTTGACGATTCCATTAGATCCTTAATGTCGTTTCCATGTTGTTTATATATTTGGTTTATTGAAATTAGACTCGAAATGCTCATTCTAGACTATCAGAGTTCACGATTTGTAGCTTTTATGAAATTACAGACATAGACCTCCCCAACGAAGGGTTAGGTAACACCTGAGAGGTCGTCACAGCAACCCTGGTGTACCGCCCATGACCTAGGGGCTTCTTTTGCAAAGAAAGTCCTAGGGACACATGGTTGCACCAGCGACCCACTTTTTTTCCCCAGCAACCCTGCCCTGGCGACCCCTTTTCCACCCTTGCGAGAATAGCAGATACTATAAATAATGGCACACCCTTCAGTTCATTCCTTTTAAAAAACTTATTTACATCAATTATTTCAATTTTTGTGGTAAATTTCTGTAGAAAATTCATCATATAGGAAGAGTTCTCAAAGGTTTCCCTCGTCTTTCCCCACTCTTGGTAAGTCTCTTTCTTTATTAATTTCATGAAAAATTAGGTTTCCTCCATCAATGAACTAACTAAGAAAAACTAAGGGTTTCTGACAATATCCGAGTGTAATGTTTTAATTCTCGTTCATTGAGTTATTCTACCACGTAGTTATTGTTTCTTCGTTGAATTTCTTCATTTTATTCGTAAAGCATGAATGCTTGCCCCTTTTTAGTCAAATCTTTACCAGGCTATTTTAAAGCCCTTCCCTCACTCGAAATGTTCTCATATTTGGAGCACATGTTCCTGGGGATTCTAGGAAACCCATGGCGAACTTTGTTTGCAATTCTGGAGAGCTAAGCCTGCGGACCCATTTTATACCCAGTACAAAACTGAGTATAAATTATATCATTGGACTCGTATTGATCCTTGGATTATTATTTCATAAGTTTTAGAGTCGCTGGAGACCATTTGCTATCTATAGGTTTGACATTTGAATTTGCAGCGCATCATCCATTAGTCGACAACTAGGCTCCATGTAGCTATCTCTGGGTATATAGTATTGATAAATGTACTAAATAGGGTCCGTGGGATGGGTTTCTAGGTTGTTACATATACTTGGACCATTTCTTTATTTTCTTCCCCATTTGTTCTCTATATTGGTGTTCGGTAAACTACGACACCTGTGACTTAGAATTAGCTTGGTAATGGCCTTTGGAGTACTCTAGAAGTAGTAAAATGCCGATGTGGGGGTTAGCTTTTGGTTTTTCCCTAGGGTTTGGGCTATTGTATTGTACCGCTAGCTGTAGCTTAGTTGTACCTGTGCAGGGAATAGGTTGGCTATAAATATAGATGTATTGATGTGTTGTGCATTCATTCTACGGGAGGTTGAGCCACAGGCTCTGTTTTGAGAGTGCATTGGGGGCTGGGGACCGTATCACCACTTGATTTTGATGCTGTGGAGGCTAGATATTGATAATAATGGATAAGCACATAACATATGATAACTTGGAATATTATGATAATAATATAAGCTAAAGGACCTTTTAACCATTTTAGACTCGGCAATGTACCAAGCACCCGATATTAGTATTTTCACCTCTTTTATTCCACACAAACACCCTGGCACTAGGAAATATCATTTGACAAATTAATGCTGGGATTTGAGTCCGACACTGTTCGGTAGTGAGTACAACCACTGGAACTTGAGTCCGTCGTCCCACACAGTGACTATAGCTTTTTCACATTTATCATACCTATTTTCTTAGAGACTTCGATGGTACTTGTTCCCTTGAGGACATTGGTGATATCACCATATTGAGGGGTTGGACGCCACGACTTGCCGATATTATGACATGATAATACTATTATGAGGCATTCGATTGTAGGTTGTTAGAATTTTGAGGCTTTGTGACTTAGGGATGTGAGATTATGATGACGTTAGAGATTGTACATGGTGGGCATACCTCCATTGCCCTTTTCTCTAGGTGATAAGAGGAGGTGTATAGGAAGGAGCAGAGATATACAGGTATTAGGATTAGCCTTGAATGGATCCTTCCTACTGGGCATATGGGTATCAGAGGAGGAATGTACACATGTCTTGTTACTTCATGGTGTTTATTTACTTTTTTCACTTGTTTTCTTCAATGGATCCCTGGTCGTCTGTGGATTCCTACGAGTGAGCGTATTTTCTATGTATTAGTTTACTTATTATATTACTGTTATTATTGCTTAATTATCATTACTGTATAAATGTGAGAATGTCTTTCTATGTGAGATATTTGTGAGAGATACCATTTGACTATTCATTCCATTCTTACTTTGAGGCTACTAGTATACTATCAATGTTCTCTCCTTGTCTACTTATCCATCTTTTTGATTACTTAGTGTTGTTGTTTATATGTATCGTTGCAAGGATTTCGGGTACATTCTCTTCTTTGGAATGAGATCCTGTTCTAATGTTTTAGCTAGCAAAGACATGTTTATCTCTTTACTTGCTTTTTATCTAAGTAGCTAGCTTCCGTGTTATATCATTTTCATCTGTGACCTTACTTTTTTGTATTCCGCTATTTACTGCTTTTATGATTGTTATGTGCCTAGTTGGACCTTGAAGACTACTGGGTACTTTCGGCGACTTGTACTCATACTACACTTATTCCCATGGTGCAGATCCGAGTACTAGCGTCCGACATTGATTTAATGATTTTCGTTCATGCTTACTTGATGTTGCTTTCAGAGATACAAGGTGAGCTTGACGTTCATCCATCCCTCTTTGAATAGGACTTGTCTCTTTTGCACTTTTAAATACATACTTATAGCAGATTTGTGCTTATACATTATACTTAAAGCCTTTTTTTATTTACATTGATACCGGGTTTTTGGGGAGTTTATTGATTCTATTATTTATTCTGCTATTGTTGTCATATCCCCTTTCCTTTATACCTTGTTATTGTATTTTTGAATATCTCTATTATTGATGGTAGACCTCCGCTTTAGCTTAGGGCTATAGTTTTGGTTCTCCTACTGGTGGGAGAGTAGGTGCCATTATGATTCAAGAAATTGGGTCATGAAAAATTAGTATCAGATCCCTAGGTTTGTATGGTGTCAGTGTATAGAGTCATTTATTCAATTTGTTCTTCCGCAAATGGTACGCTCAAGATCTTTAAAAAGTAAGGGCGAGTGTTCCATAATAATAGTTAGAGCCGAGTCAGGGAATGAGTCAGGGACCGAGTCAAGGAAGCAGGACATACTAGATCCACCACACCCATTAGAGCTTCGGATATGGGTAGAAGGTGGGCCCGACCACAGACCAGCGGCTGGAAGGAATTCAGTTTTAGCGCTCAGTGGATCTAGGGTTAGCTTTGGCACTGATCAAATTTTCATCCATGCTAGTATTGTAGAGCCTACTACTTGAGATTGGGGTTTAGCTAGGGAATGAGTATATGTTGATGTATCTCCCAATATGTGTAATGGTTCACCGGGGCAGAGGGAGTTTAGGTGCCTACAACAGGGTCAAATGTCTATCGCTGAGTATGAGGTTTGGTTTTATGAGTTGGATGGATGCACTGCTATGGTTTTCCCTACAAAATAAGACAGAGAACAGAGGTTTGTTGATGGATTGATCTTGCCTCTCGGCTGGCAGTGGCCCCTTGATAGTGGCAAGCTATTTATAGAGGTTGTGGGCCATCGAGGTTTATGGAGCAATTGTGCTAGGAGGCTTATGGCAGAAGTGGCTGAGGTTTTGGGTCTTCCATTCGTGGTGTCTAGCCTAGTTCTGGTCATGGTTCTAATTAATTTCAATTTTTAGTGACATGTTTTGAGTGTGGAATCACTAATCATTATGCCAGATGGTGCTAGTGACACCTTGTCAGGGGACTCAGTTCAGTCAAAGTTTTTGGTAGTTCAGACTTTATCAAAACCAATGCAGGTAACATCCCTAGTAATTTAGGTCATACTACAGACTTCAGTTGGGTTTCATCCAAATGTTAAACTTCAGAGTTCAGAGTTCCAAGCTGATCGCAGGTGGTTTTCCTATTGTGGCTTCAGTTGGGGTGGCTGAATTTATTTGACGAAGGACTTTTGGCAGTATAGGTGGTCGGTGTTGTGCCTAGAGTATGGTAGCTCCAGTCATAATGCAAGGATTTTCCCTCAAGGATGTACGTACTATGAGTGTGGAGTTGCAGGTCACCGTGGTAGAAAGTGCCAAAGGTAAGTTCAGTCTTCATTTCAGGGTTATCCTAAGTCAGTTTTTCCACTAGTTAGAGGTATTCCACATGGAGGGGTGGATGCCAAAGGTAATGCTCGGTGTAGTGAGGCAGGTGGTTGGGGTCGAGGTCGGGGTCTAGTTTCTTGTGGACAAGCTACACTTGTTGTTATCTTGACTATAGCAGAGGCATAGGCTACAGAGGCGATGATCTCAGGTATGATTAACCTTGTTGTTATCCATTTCAACTTTTATTCAATTGGTTTTGGTAAATCTTTGGTCTCGGTTAATCTTTAGCCTTGATGATTCTTTCTGCCTATGTGCTTATTTTATTTTCTCCTATGTTCTTTTATTGGTTAATGACCCTTGATTGATTACTACTGCTGGTTGTTTTATAGCTGAGCTCTTTTTAGTAATGGATTTTGATGATAGATCTGATTGGGTAGCTTTTTAAGGGGCTTGGGTACTGCTATGGCATGTTTATGCTATACCTAGGTTTGGTCAATTGAGAAGGTTCTTTGGTAGTTGGGTTAGTTCGTGGGTTGTAGTAGTGCATCTTTGGGAGTAGTCAGGTTGCCCCCATGTTCTCTATGCAGTTCTCAGCGGGTTGTACCAAGACTGATACCTTAGCCATGCATGGCGGATCCTCGATTACATGGATGGGTTTTTATAGCCACTGAGGGTTATCTTTTGCCTTATGGATAAAAAAGGGTACTTTCTGTGCCACTGGACATAGCTAGTGACCGTTCGTGACATTAGAATCAATAATTTCTAGTTGTTTTAGTGTCTTTGTTGTGTTTTAGTAGCTGCTTTGATTGACCACCTGGCTACCTACCTAAGCAGGATTTATTCTTGTTTGTCAAGTTTGAGTCGCGTCTTGATTATGTTACTATCCATTTTGAAGTCTTGTCGATTTTCACCAAGTTCTTTGGTTTGGGGAGTCTTGGGCTCGATATATTTTCATTGGTATTTGATGGAAAATATGTTGGTGTGTTCACCTTGTAGGCGGGTATTTTCTTTTAGTAATGGATTAGAAGTGTGGTTCCTGAGTCGTACTGGACTTGGTATAAAGGTTTTGTGGAGGCTAATATCTTTGATTCGGTTATTGCAAGTTGCAGGGTGTATCAGCCTTGTGGGTTCTTAGATATTCAATCCCACATTGATTGGAAAATTTTCTTTCACTACCCCACTCTTTTTCAAAATACACTTCTGTGCAAAAAATGGGCAGTCCCTAGACGGCTCTTAGTTTTTGAGCATGTTGGGGGATTAGGCGGTAGTTGAAAGAGCTGCTCGAAAGCTTAACGATGGAAGTTCATAGTTTATACCAAACATGGTACATTAAGTGTAATTATTCTTGTATGGTTGTGTAATGCCGTAGTAGCATGGGATTTGCAGCCAATTGTAGTATGTACATGCGACTGGGGTTTCCATGTACCTTCTAGGATTGCATATTTCATATTGATGCTTGTCTCTCAAAATTATTGGATAGGGTGTTTGTCTACTTAATATTTTAGGTTTGTTCATCCTTAGTAGGCTTTTCTTGCGGATGGTTGGTTTTGCACTCTATGCTTTATGTTAGTGCATTAATTTCTGGTGGTTCGTGGTCGATTTAGGTTTGTATTATATGATGGTGATCACCAGTTGTGTAAGTCTTGCTGATGCAGATTGCTACCGGCTCAGATATATCGGTGCCAGGGGTTGGTTATGGTTTGATTCAGTATTTATATGTGATATTTATTGTCAGTGCAGATCAATAATGCTTAAGCTAGTCGGGTTAGCCTAGTTCAGGTAAAGAGAATGGTTTTTATGTGTGGTTTCTATGCATCTTCCATGATTTGGGGTGTCGACATAGTTTCTTGATAGACAGAGCTAGTTTGGTTATTCTTCCAGTTGAATAAGATTGTATTGTACGATATTCATATGGAGTCTCAAGGGTGGGTTAGCGCATTGTGTTATAACTCGGGGTATGTTTGAAATTTAAGTGGTGGAGGCTCAAGGTTGATTGTTAGCCTCGGCTGCAGGTGGGTTACAATGTATACTAGAAGGTATGTGGTGTTTGAGCTTCATCTAGTTGTGATGGGTATTATCCCAAGATAAACTATTTTGGAGTTATTGTGCAGCTAGTCGGTAGGCTAGAGTTATGATTGTTTGAGAGGTTTATAGATTTAATTTCTGAGATTTGGTACCGTGGAGGATTTATTTTTTAGCATCGCGTGGGATCTCTGACTTGAGCTCTATCCTTGATGTGTGTGTAATTCAGGTAGAGTCGTAGTTGGTGGATGGTGATAGGTGATGATACTTTGTAGAGAAGTTGCAAATGGTGGGTGTTTTTACATATCTTTTAGCGAGTGCTGGTAGTTAAGAGTTCTGTTGCTTCGAAGGTGATCGTGTTGGTTTGGCTAGATATTTCCACTCCCATCAGGGTATCTTTCCCGTAGCTTGAGTACAACATTGGTGTTTCTTAAAAGAGTTGGTTCGAGAGTGCGTGGATGTTGTAGATCTTCGATAGTGTCTCTTGGAAGTGGCATGACGAGGCTTTTTAATGGGGTTGATAAGAAGTTGGAAGGATAGTTTGTATTTGGAAACTTATAGATTGGGTCTGTTCTTCAGTCTTTATCTGGTGGTTCTCTCATCATTGTCTCCCAACATCGTGGCAGTGTGTTGTTGGTAAGCTTTGGGGTGCTTAGCAGAGTAGTGGTTGATTTTGGCTTTGGTTTTAGTTTTAAAATAGCTTGTGATCCTTTTAGGGATTTTAGTTGAGGGAATTGGTATTTTATCTTCAGTGGGGTTGTGGTTGGGGTTGTGGTTAACTTATTTGCATAGTTTCCAATTAGTAAAGTTGTCGTGGATGCCTATGAAGGAGTTTTTTTCCCTTGGTTGGAGTCTCTCTTCACCCATCTTTGCTTTGTTCTGACTTTTGAGGGTGAAAGTCTTTTAGTAGTTGATGTTATAATGAGAATTAAGTGATGTTTTGTATTCTAGAGATTTTCAGGATCTACCTCATGTTATTTATGACTTTTACCGATATTCTGGTTTCCCTAGTAGCTCTGTTGAGATTTATCTAACTTTCCTATTATAGGCCTAAAACTAAGTACTCGTTGACTTTAACAAGTTTCCTTCAAAACAAGCCCGGGATTAAATTCCGACAGTTTTGTAGCTCCGGAATGCCGAATAAAGTCTAGATGGACCTTAAGTTCATGTTTTGGGGTTTTCTTTTTGAGTTTGTGCAAAATTATGGTTTTCTTTTCATTTAAGGCCTAATTTAGAGTTTGGATGGTGTTTCGATGTTCGAAGTGTCAGAAAGAATTCGAAAGCTTCCATCAGTTCCAAGATGGTGATTTAGGCTATTAAGAGTATTGTTTTATTTTTTGGAGTATCCGGTGTAATTTGAGTACCTCATTAGATTAGTGTGAATTTGGTATTTCTTGGTTTTATGGTTCAATTTTCTACAATGACCTTGGTTGGTTAATTCGTCTATTTCGTTAAGCCCAAAATGTGTTTTTCATGCAAGATGCATATTTGATTTGCCAAACAATTTACTCTATTTTATTTTCAAACTCCTTAATAAAATTCTTAAAATAGTTTTTTTGCTGGTGTCGGTGTAGACCAATTTATCGATCATTGTGCCGATTTATTGTGATCGATAAATTGGTCAATGTACCGGTAAATTAGCAGGTGCTGAAAAATTTGTCAATGTACTGATAATTCAGTACCTGCCAATGGGGGGCCAGGTTTAGAGGATACTAATTTATCGTCAAAATATTTGATAAATTGGTATCTACTGAGGGCGATTCAAATTCAGGAAATTCCCATTCATCAGTACTTCTTTGGATAAATCTGTATTTACATGTTTGCTAGGGTGCAGGGGTGCTATTTTATTTATCGACATTATTGACCGATAAATTCGTCACCTCCCCTTTACTTAACCACATTTAGTTCTTCCTATGTGTTTCCTCTCAAATTTATGCGATTTGTTCTAGAAATATCCCCAAACTTCATGGAAAAGATTTTTGAAGATTCTTACATCATCCCCACTCTTAGTAAGTATTATTCTCCTTTAAATTCCATATATATGGGGTTTTCCTCCATTAATTCCCTAGTTGTGAAATCATGAATTCTTCAATTATCTTAGGAATTATTGGGCAAGTACTTGTTCTTTGGGTTTATTTTATTTTATAGTAATTATTTTCTCCTTTGGATTTTGTCATTTAATTGATAAAAGCTCGAACATTTAACTACTTTTTAATCAATTATCTTCAGGCTGATTAAGGCCTCTCCCATGACCGAATTGAGTTAAATTTTTAGCATGAGTTCCTGGTGATACTGGGAACACTGTGGCAAAGTTTGTGTTCGATTCTGGTGAGCGAGGCCCGTGGACCTATTTTAGGTCAAGTTTTAGGCCCATTCTAAAACCTAGTACAAAATTATATCATTAGACTCGCATTGATTCTTGAATTCTTATTATGAGTTCAGAGTCATTGGAGATTGTTTGCTATCAGTTGGGTGATACTAGAGATTTGCAGCACTTTGTTCGTCGGACGAGAGGTAGACTTTATAGGACTATTTTGGGTATATAGCTTTGATAGTTGAACTGAATAGCATCCATGGGATGGGTTTTTAGGTTGTTACCGTGTACTTAGACCACTTCTTTATTTTGTCCCCCATTTGTTCCCTATATTAGCATTTAGTATAATAAGACATCTGTAACTTAGAATTAGTTGTGATGGTTTTGGGGTGACTCTGGAAGTAATAGAACGTTGATGCATGGGTTGGTTTTAGATTTTAGCCTCTGGTTTGCACTAATGTATTATGCTGCTAGTTATAGCTTAGTTGCACCTATGCAAGGTATAGGTTGGCTATGTATATTATGTCTTGTTGCATTCATTCTATGAGAGTGTGGTTTTGATAAATATTTTCATCGTTTAGTTGATATGAATAGGTAGTTGCTACAGTTGTCTTTAGAAGAAGTTGTAATTGTTTGGTAGAAGTGCTGGACTTAACTGCTGAAACTATTGTGTTAGCTTCAACTGTTTGCAACAATTGTTGTAAACATTTTCAGCAGTTGCTATAACTATTGCATACAACTGAATCAGTTGCTATAAAATTTCGACCACCTGTTATATATGTTGCAGGCAGCCAATTGTTGCACCTTTCGTTGTTGTTTTGTTTAATCATATTCTACTATTATTTTTCTTACATGTAGATTGTGCATCCATGGATAGTATCAATACCTAGTGAAATGGGGATGTATTTCCTCACGGGTTTGTGCCTTTGAAGGAGACTAAGAAGGATAAGAAGATTGAAAATCTTGAGAGATACTTGGATGGTTATGTGGCCATCAAAAGAGATCAAAAAATTGTTGAGAAAGATTTTAATTCTTTAATGGCTCTTGTTCCAGGAGATGATGCCTATGGTGATGGTGGTGAAGGAGGATCATTAAGAGGTGATGATGGTGTTGAGAAAATTTTTACTGATGCTGGTGTTGGTGTTGGTGATGGTGCTAGAGAAGGAGGATATTTTTCTCCTTTTGGTGTTTGTAAAGGAATAGGAGTGGGAGGAGGTGGATTTTATCCTTTTGTGAGAATGTTAGAGGTCCTCCAACAACTCCATTTACAAGGGTTCAATCTTCTACAACCAAAATCGGTGCCTCTTTGTTCTTGTAAATGTAAAACATGCTACGAAAAGATGGACATATTGATTGAAAACATTCGGTATTTAAAAGAGACCGTAAAGAAGTTGATGGACAAGAGGGTTGTTAGGCCATCATCAAAAATTTCAAGTCACTATACCCTTATATGCTTGAACAAGAGAAGAAAGAAAATTTCAAAGACTATTGCAAATGCAGAAAGAAAAGCAGCTTCCATGACTCCTTCTGAGATGCCAATTATTGAGTGGCTTCCGGTGAATATTTACAATCATGCAAGAAATTCCACATACAATAAAGTCAGAGATATTTTTATGCATAAAGATAAATGAAAAAAGACCTACAAAATGCACGAATTCTACTAAGAGGACTTTAAGTGGGTTGGTTAAGTTCCAACAACTTTAATTTATTTTGATTAAGATGTTCCAGTAGATGCAACAATTGTTGCACCTTGCTGTATCAATTTTTTGTTGCACCTGTTGCAGCAATCACCTTAAACTTTAACATCTCATTACCTTTTCTATTGATGCAGGACTATGATACTCAAGACATAATCATTGATTTTTATTTTTGTAATTACTTAAAGGGCGTCTATGAATTATTGGTCGAAGAGAGTTCTAAACCAGGTATTTTTCCTCTAAATAAATGCCTTGATCAATAAATCTTGGATGGTTTTTGTTTAAAATATTATAGGGGTGTTAGAACATAAAGGGTACAGGTGGATAGGACGCGGTACAGGTGGATAAAGGGTATTCTTGCAGGGAAATTGACACCTTAGTGGTTATGTTTGTTTGTTTGTAAATGAATAAATGATGTTAAGACTACTTATTTTAAGTTATTTTTAAGATGGGGTTGTAAGACAATTTTTAAAGTTATTTTTATGATGGGTGTGTAAGTGAATATATGGATACTTGCAGATTAGTAAGTTTGTTTGTTTGATATGCTATAAATTTTATTCTACTTAAGTGTATATATTTTTGACATTTATTAACTTGCCTCAGCAACAGAGGCACTTACTGAGAAAATTCTTAGCAAGTAGATAGTGTGCTTTAGCAACTACTTCAGTTGTTGAGAAAATTCGTAGCAAGTAGCCAGTATGCTTCAATAATAAAGGTGCTTGCTGAGAAAATCCTTAGCAAGTATGTAGTATGTTTCAACAACTGTTTCACTTGCTGAGAAAATTCTTAGCAATAAGGTAGTGTGCTTTAGCAACTACTTTACTTGCTGGAAAAATTCTTAGCAAGTAGGAACTATTCTTCAGCAATTGCTTCATTTGCTGAGCAATTTTTATTATTAATTAATTATATCAATCATATTTGATGATAAATAAAATAGTTTTGACATAATATAAGACTTAGACTTAGTGGTGATCTTATACAATTGTATAGTAATTTGGTCATAACATATGATAAATCGAGTAGTTGCACGCGTAGTCAACCTTAATTGAGTAAATTTTATTATTAATTGATTATATCAATTGTGTTTGATGATAAATAAATTATTTTTAATACATTATAATACTTAGACTCAAATTTAGTAATGATCTTATACGATTACATAGTAATTTATTCACAGCAAGTACAACGATTGCTGAAACACTTTGCCTACTTGCTAAGAATTTTCTCAACAAATACAGTAGTTGCTAAAATATTCTAGCTACTTGTTGAAACACTCTGCGTACTTGTTGAAACACTCTGCGTACTTGTTGAGAGTTCTCTCAGCAAGTATAGTAGTTACTAAAGCAGACTGCCTTACATGCCGAGAATTTTCACAAAAAATACAACAATTGCTGAAGTAAATTAGTAAATTTCTTAAATAATTTTCAGCAAATAAAGCAGACTAACGACTTTCTAAGTTATTCAAAAATTCTCAAGACCAATAATACATAAAAATTTGAAAAATTCACAAACAACAACTAGTAGTTAAGATAAAAAATCTATTCTTATAAAACATTTCCCTCCAAACATGTTCTTTTGTGCCCAACGTTTTTACATACGGAACATTTATTTTTTATTGTTGGAAATGATTCTCCAATTTCTTTTAGTCTCTTCTTCCACCCTCTTCCCACCTTGCCTGGCTCAGTATGTAGAGGTTATATTTTTTTCTCTAAAAATACCCTAGGAATTTTTCAAGTTTCTTCAGGCGGCACATATTTAATTTCCTCCAAGTATACGAAAAGGTATGGCTCTCCCTTGTAAAACGGAGATGAGTACTCATAAATTCTCCTTCCATAATCATCCCATACTGCCTCAGAGCGTCACCATAGATTATTGACACAATATTTTGTCGAGGTCAAATCTTCTGTAGGTTCAAAATTTGCATCGCAAATCAACAGTTACAACTACATTGGGATTGGTGAAAATATACTCGTAGTTGAAAGTTTGATGAATTAATATTTTATTCTCCAAATTAATATATTTTGCAATTTGATGCATTGAGGAATGCATTGCAGCTCTCATGAAATTTCTTTATATCTTCTGTTTATTTTATCAAAAAGAGTAGTAATGGGATATTCTCTTTCATTAATAAATATTGAGTTAATAGACTCAACAATATTTTTCATCATAATTGTAAACCTATAAAAATCAACAATCAAAACTGTTAATGATATAAAAGTAAAATTACAAAAAAAAAAAAAAAAAACAAGGCAACAATTTAAGGTGTAGAAGAAGTTGTTGTAATTTGTCCACACAGTAGATGCACAAAAAACTTTTATAAAGATTTACATGTTTCCTGAAAAGAATGCCCTGCTCCATCTGTGAAATTCAATAGGTTCAAGATATGCAGAGGCCCCTAAAATCGTATCTCTTTTTTTTATTAAAGTGATCGTTGAACTCAAATACGTTATATGTTTTTACTGTTTTATAAAAGTGGTAGATGATTTTTTATTGTGAAGGTTATTTCGGATGTTTTCTCTGAGGTGCCTCATGTAACTACCATAATGTGCCGAAGGAAATACAATTTCAATCATATTCTAGATACTTGGATGTCTGTCAGAAATTATGAAAAATTCAGGGGTATCATCCACAAAGCTGCTCAGTTGCTTGAAAAAATTTCGATATGAGACATCACAATCAGATTCTGCTACACTAAATACCACCTGAAAAAATATTTTTTGCAATTTGTGCTATGTCATATAACAATACTTCTCTATACTTTCTATACAAGAATGTCTCATCGACAGCTAAGACTTTTCTAATATGCTTTAAATCAAGAATATAAGCTCTAACAGCAACAAAAGAAATAATTGAACCTATCATTTTTATCAAACTTTAACATTTTACTTTTCGTATTTATCATTGTAAGCATATAACGGTTAAGCATCAAGTATCGCATAATGTGCTCGTGCGTCTCCCTTGTCAAAGATTTTGCAATCTCAATTCCCCTCCAAACCTTTCAATAACTGACCCTACAACTCAATTCAATACTAATTGAATTCTTAAGATCTTCTGTAGACGGGCCTTTACCAAGGAATTTATTCTTGAAGCATGCACCAATTAATTTTATTGTAACATGTGGATTACGGCTCGTAAGATGTTGCGAACCACATGTGTGCCTTTATTCATACTTTCTGATATAAAATCTATTAGAACGTTGAATCTTTACAGCTCTCATCTACCACTTGCACTCGGGATATACACATTTGATACAATATACAGTACAGGAGTTTATCACCTTCTTTATTCTAAAATCTTTTTTACACAAGTTATTTTTAAGGAAATATCTAGCTCTTGATTATTCTTGAATGACATACCTGTGTAAAAATACGTTTTGTCATCTTGAGCATGACTAGATTGTGATGGTTATGAGGTTCCCAGTATATTGCTGGAAACTTCAAGAGTAGTAGGATATGAGGAATATTCTGTTCACCGACACTTTTTTTATCAGGAATATTCATGTTCCCCCAATAACATTTACCATTTTTCATTTATTGATTTTGAGGTAAGTTGTGGTTCTTTACCAATATTTCAGCCACATATACCCTCAAAATGGTCTACCATCATCTTCCAAATAAGTATGTAAATTTATTTAACTTTTTTATTCTAAAAAGAGTTGCCCTTCGCTTTTCACAATAATTGTGCATGTAGGTGATGAGAAGATCTTCTAACTCAAAATTTAGTTCATAATAGGTAATGATTTTATTTGCAAAATCTTGATACATACATCGTTATCGTCTCAACTATTTATTTGCTCTTCTAACGCCAAATGTAATAATTGTTTGATTCAACCAATTCACCAAAGCACTCAACTCCTATTGTTTTTTATATCCCCCATTGATGGTGTTGAAGGTAGATACCTATATTATGAGTTAAATAAAAAATTGTCAAATATATTTTGATTCTTCCTACAGATTCATTTAGCAATTGCTGAACATATTTTAATAATTATCATATCTGTTTCAGTAATAGATGCAACAACTGCTAAAATATAATCAATAACTTTCTAAATATAAGAAATAACTTGTGCAACAACTGCTAAAATAGACACAACAATAGCTATAACATATCCAAAACATACATCTTCTCATCACCTGTTGCATTTATTACAGCAATTGCTGAAACAAATGCAGCAGTGGCTGGAATAGTAGATAAAAATCCAAATGAGAAATACACACAAAAAACAATATCTACTTACCAAAATGGTCGAAAATCACACCTCAAGAAATGCCAAATGTTATACAAACGGAATTTAAACCCCAATCAAGGAAATTTAATTTTTTCTCCCAATTTATGAAAAATGAGGTGCTCTGCTCTCACTCTCTCTTCAGGACAACAACAACATTACCACAAGAAAATAATACCAACAATAAATATGAGAAAGAAGATGAAGATAAAGAAGAAGACAAAGAGAGGAGAAAAAATGTGGCAAATGGTCATTAAGCAGCGCGACAATTTTTTACCCTTTTTGGGTCATTAGGTTTTTATGATGTTGAGTTTAATGGTAAAAAGTGGGGAGTTATTATAAAATGTTCAAAGTTGTCCAATAATAAAACTTGTGTATACTTTTTAAATTTCAACACTCTTTTTTCACCCTTAATTAAAATATCCTATTTTCTTCCTACCACACATGCGCCTCCAACTCTCTTAAATTAAAAAGGTTTATTTTAGAGATGTTGAGTAAATTTGATAGTACATATTGTGTTTTGTTCTCTCAAACTAAAAATTTTAGATTCTTTGTATTGCAACAAATTTTACTTGTATAACTCTTACTAACCTCTCTTTTCTTTAGTTCTCACTAGTAAACTATAATCACTACCGATTGTTTTATTAGATAAAGAATGAATAGTATTTTTATGATTTTTGAGTTGGAAGCTAATCATATTTGACTTTAATTATTAGGTGATTCATGAAAATTTCTTTCAATCTTGATATAAGAACGATCCTTGATTGAGATTATATGTCCATAACAGTTACATTTGAATGTTGTTTTATTTGGTATCCTTCCTTGAAAAGCTAAGTACTAATCTTCTTCTGACCTTGTACCTTGATTTTTTTTTTCAGTTTATTTTCCTTTCTTGTATAGATGATTGTCAGGTCTAGTTTGACTTTTTTTTTAAAAAAGTAGCATATAAAAAGTAATTTTTAAAAAGTCAAACTTCAACAACTTTTAAGTTAAAAAATGAGAAGTAAAGGTAACCTACTTTTAACTTTTTTATAAGTTAATTTTATTTTTTTAAAGTCTTTCTTAAAATATCCAAAACTATCTAAAAGTTGATTTGGATAACTTATAACCAAAGTCAAACAGGCCCTCAATTTTTAATTGATCTTTTTTTTTCTTTTTTTCTTGTGTAGTCGAGTATCAATTTTATTTCCTTCCTTTTATGTATAGTCAATTTAGCACCAATCTTTTTGTCTCTCTTTAGTCCTGCATTGTAGGTCTTAAGTTCGATATCATTATTAAAATAATTTTAAGGATAATACCTGATTCTTCAAATAATATTTACTAATCCTGGACGTGAAGACTAAAATAAAAAAGGTATCCTTACTTGATTTTCAAATTTTCTTAGGATTTGATAGCATCATCCTTTTTAAGGAAAATTCAATGCTTGGGCTTGATTTTTTGTTTCTCTTAATGAAAGGTCTCCTTAGATTGTTGTTAGGTTTTGTCCTTAATTTTCTGCTTTATTTGAATTTTTCTTAATTGTACTTTATTCAAAAAGATTTAAAGGTAGAAAATACTTTTATGGAGGAAAAGGACTTCTCTCTGTCTTTGTCTCTCTCTCTTTCTCTCATACATATATATATATATATATATAATGAGCTAATAACCTATCGTGCGAGCCTCCCATTGGGAGCCCGCTATGCCAAAAGCGAGAGAAACCCCATCCCTCCCTTTTTTTTTCGCCCCCATTTTGCTGCATGATGGTAACATGGGGACGTACAAAGAGGGTCCTAA
>JBDJHY010625060.1:0-16259 GCA_039654485.1 Withania somnifera | reverse complement strand
GTTTCTAACTCATTGTAAAGGGTAGTTCTTGAGCCAAAAGTCAAGAAATTGTTGTTGTTGTTGAGTTAGTGAAAAAGTCTAAGTGGTTGAACTTAGGTAGTGGAGGTAGGCATGGCTGAACCACTATAAATCCTTTTTGTTCTTGGTTACCATTTTCACTGTCTTCTATCATTCCGCAAAAAGTTTCAAATTAGCACACCTATTATTCAACCCCCCCCCTTCTAGTGTGTGTATCTGCTCCAACATTTTCAACCTCATCTGCTTGGTCTAATATTACTCCTAAAACATACTACTGCTCTTGACTTGACCAGTTTAAAACAATTAGCGTGAAAAACTGACCACTTAACACGCCTTAGCCTAATTAAGCAACTTCATAAAATTCCCTTATTTTAGTGAAATCATGAATGGGTCTAAAATTTAGAAAAACAGTAACTTGACTTATCAAAATCAGAGAATTCTTCTCAAATTCTCATTTATGCATCATTATAGGATAAACTTTCAAGTTAACAAGTAGGGTACACAATTTGTTCAAATCTTGACAACACTTTTAATGTAAATGGAAATCATGGTAAAATTAATTCAAGAGTATATAGAAATATTTCAATGGTAACGGTTGGAACATAGACTAAAGAAATTACATGAAATTAGGGTTAAATGATCCTAGAAGGATTAGGTATGTACGAAACTAAGGTTGGTATATAAGGGTGGAAGGATCCCCTTGTTCAAAAACCCAGCATACTTGAGACTTGGATAAATCTTTGGTTGAATTGAAGAAGAAGCTCTCCCCTTTAAAACCCTAGTTCTTAAGACTTGAAAGAAAGAGATCGTTGTTTTTTATTCTTGTCTGATGGTTGAGAAATAATGAAGGGAAATATTAAAGGTTGTGCATTTATATATTTAATTTCACAACCTAAAATTGCATAGTACTATTCATTAAAGGGTGGGGAATCACCAAAAGTACCTGAGAAAATAGGATTAAAAGTGAACTAGAAGGTTTTGTAGGTCCATTCAACAGTCCATCAACTAACTTGATGGACTGTAAGGTTGTCTGTGAATCCTTCCCCCTTGATGTATCACTAGACAGGTTTGAAGAGTCCTTCTACGTCCTGTCAGCCTGGTTTATGGTCCGTGAACAATCTGTACGGCCGTTCCATACTTAGAAAACTTTGGGGATTATGGGGAAAACTAGAATTAATATTACGTACGGGATTACAGTCCGTAAAACCCTTCTATGGATAGTAGGATGACCCATGAAAAGCTGGCAGTGTATAGTTTTTGTGATAATGCACCAACTAACTTTTTTTTATCAAGGTATGCATAAGAGGAATTTCTAAGGTTTTACAATATCTCCCCCTTGGATTCATTCGTCCTTGAATAAAGACTTCAATAAGATGGAAGGTAAAAAGACAAACAAACAGCCAAAATGACTGAGAAACTAATTTAATGCATCATAATGAGCAATTCAACTATGGTCCTACCTTTAACTCTGGTGACCCATATGCATACTATCCTTATATACTCCAACTACCATGGATACCTCAATAAATGAATAAGTACTTACTTGTGGATTTATGTAATGACATGGAATACATATTATATGCTACATGCAACAGACATATGGTGAAAAGTCTAGAATGAGAGGCTATTACCCCAGAAAGAAGTGGGATTGAAAGGAAAAACGTTTAGGTACTTCTTTATTATGTCTCTCTCAGCTTCCCAAGTGGCTCCTTGAACTAACTGATTCGCCATAAGACCTTGACTGATTCTATCTCCTTATTTCTAAGCTTGTGTACCTGTCTATCTAGGATCTGGACTGGGATTTCTTCATAGGTCGGGTTGTCTTTAACACTAATTCTACCGACAGGTACCACTTTCTTAATATGGAGATGTAAAAGACTAGATGCACTGCTGTGAGTTCTGCTGGAAGATCTAACTTATAGGAAACCTTATCAACCCTATTCAAAATCTAATATGGCCTAATAAAACACGAACTAAGCTCTTTTTTCTTACAAAACCTCATGATTCCCTTCATAGAAAACACCCTCAAGAATATCCAATCACCAACATTAAACTCTAAATTCCTCCTCCTTACATTTGTATAAGACATTTGCCTACTATGGGTAGTCTTCAACCTTTGTTAAATAAGACGAACCTTTTTTGTAGACTTAATCACTGATTCTGTACCTAACAGAGATCTTTCACCAACCTCGAACCAACTAATAGGAGATCACACCTCCTCCCATATAAGGCCTTTAATGGAGCCAACTGGATGCTAGCATAATAGCTATTGTTGTTAGGGTACTCTATCAATGGCAAGTGGTCATTCCAACTACCTTTGAAATCAAATACACAAGCTCTCAGTATATCCTCAAGTGTTTGGATTGTCCATTCATCAGTGAAAAGAAGTGCTAAGATGAACCTGAGACCCTAACCCTTTATGGAAAGACTTCTAGATATGTGACATGAGTTGAGTATCCCTATCTGAAATAATGGACAAAGGCACAACACACAGGAGAAAAATCTTCTGAAGATACAACCTACCATAATCCTTTGTTGAGAAACCAATGTGAATAAGTAGGAGATGGGATGATTTGATCAACCAGCCCACAATCACCCAAATAGAGTCATGGTGCCTCTTAGTCCTCAGTAAACTAGTAAAGAAAACCATATTTTTGACTTCCTACTTCCAGTATGAAATTTCAAAACTCTGCATGTCACCTGCTAGCTTTCTGTATTCTGATTTAACTTGTTGAAAATTTGAACACCTATCCACAAACTCGGTTATGTCCCCATTCATCCGTTCCTACCAATACACTTTCTTCAAATCCCTATACATCTTAGTAGCACATATATGAATAGAATATCGAGAACTTTGGTCTTCTGACAAGATCTTTTACCTTAATCCATCAACACTTGGTAAAAATAATCTATGCTCAAACCTTAACACACCATCTCCCCCTTTGGAGAAAACCTTACCTTAATGTTCTACCCATCTCAACTCTACCTTTCAACTTAAGCAAGAATATATCTCTGTACTATTTTTCTTTTACCTCCACTACTAGGGAATTATCCGATGTATTTAGAACCAATACCCACCCATCCTCAGCATCAACTAACTTAACCGCAAGGTATGGAAGCCTATGTACCTCCCTAACTAACTCCCTCTTCTCCTTATCAACATGTGCCACACTTTCCATAGACAAACTTATTAAGGGAATTAACCACCACATTAGCCTTACTAGGATGATATCTGACTATTATATAATAATATTTTAACAATCCCAACCACCTTCTTTGACAGAGATTTAAATCTTTATGCTTAAATACATAAAGATAATGTCTCCATATTTTCAAGACAAAAAAATAATTGCCACCTCTTCCGAAAGCATATACTACTACCCTACAATATTGCATCAATACACAACCCAAACCAACATGAAAGGCATTACAATACACCATAAAACCTACTAAACCCTATTTCACCAAAGCTTCATCCTGGTCATGGATAGATCACCTAGGTTTCGGTAGGAAATTCCAACTTAAACAGGAACTGGCCTGGAACTATAAGTAAGGGCACTCTTATCCACTGGATGCAAGGTGCTATATAAGCAGTGATTTCAAATCCAAAGGTTAATCGTACTCTAACAACTTTACGTAAGGCAGAGTTTGGTTTTTTTTGGGTGATAATGGAAAAGTTGACAGATAAGTCACCCTTACTGCCTCTAGCAAGTTCAAAGTTGTGGCTATGGTCAACTTGGTTTTCAACTCTTGAAACATTTTCTCTCACTGGTCTGACCATTAAAACTTAGCCTTATTTTGAGTCAACTTAGTCAACGAGGAGGCTATAGAGGAGAAATCTTGGACGAGTCTATGATAGTACCTTGCTAAAACCAAGAAACTATGGATATATGACAAAAATGAGAGTTTGGGAAAATTTTGATAGCTTCGTTTTCTGAGATTCCACATGAACACCCTTACTATAGACGACATGACCAAGAATGCAGCTGACTTCAACAAAAATTTACACTATAGAATTTGTCATAGAGTTGACGGTCTCGAAGGGTTTGAAGGACAACTTTAAGATGGTTTCATACTCTTTCTCGATTCTAGAGTAAACAAAAATATGATCAATAAAAAATATCATTAACAGGTCCAAGTATTGATTAAACACCTTGCTCATGAGGTCCATGAATGTCGTAGGAGAATTTGTCAAACCAAAGTACATGAAAACGAATTCAAGATGGACATAACGGGTTCTGAAAGCTATTTTGGGAATGCCAGACTCTTTGACCTTAAGTTGATTATAACCGGAGCGAAGATCAATTTTATAGAAGTGACTGGCACCTTACAACTGATCAAACAAGTCATCAATTATTAGAAGAGGATTTTTATTCTGTATTGTGACTTTGTTCAATTGGCGGTATCCTATACACATCCGTTGTGAACCGTCTTTATTATACATGAATAACACAGGGGATCCCTAAGGAGACATACTAGGGAGAATGAACCCGTTATCCAAAATATCAGATAATTGGTCTTTGATCTCTCTAAGTTCAACTGGTTCCATTCTATAGTTAAGTGCCTGGAACGAGGATTATTATAAAGTTTATCCCCATATTACGAAAGAGTCTAGGTAAATCCTCAAGAATTAAATCTATGTATTCTTTGATTATTGGGACTGATTAAATATCAGGAATTTTTTACTTAGAATCCTTGGCTCGAACCAAGTGATAGATATACCCCTTAGAGATTGTTTTCCTAGAGTTGAGGTATGAACTAATCCAAACCTTAAGAGAAAAAACATTACCTAACATTATAAAAAAGATTCATCAGGAAACTTAAAATGGACGTTTATATTACTACAGTCTACTATGGCATAGCATGAACGGAGCCAATCTATGCCACGAATTAAATTAAAATCCACCATGCCTAATTCAACAATATTATCAAGAGAGTGTTTATTGAATTCTAAAACTGGGAAATTAGTAATAGACTTTTTTAGCTATGGTAGCATGACCAACTAGGGCGGTGACATAGAATGGTTCAAAAAAAAATTTCAGGGCATACTCCAAACTGACTAGCAATGAAAGGGGATATAAATGACAAGGTATCTCCAAGGTCTAGAAAAGTATACACCTCAATATCGTAAACCTATAACCACATTAACTGATTACTCCTACTCTTTCCTAGAGCCCAATTCATACAACCTATTTTGGCATTTACCACCACCAGTGCTAGAAGAAAGACCCTGCTGAGCTGTGGGGGCTGCCGGTACTACTGCTGAGGAAGTAGTCTGAAGTTTATTCCCACCTTTTCCAATTGTGTGTCAGTATCTGAGCATGTGTCTTTGATTGACACTTCCAAAACATCCCTTAGAAGGAGACTTCTGAAGTTTGTGCCTTGGTTGACCCCACCAATAAAAAATTCCTGGCCCTATTTGCACTCTCTGAGATGATTCTTACCAGACATAGTACAAGTGGGATAAGATCGTCCTCCGGTCATACCTTGATAAGATGACCTCACTGACTTATTTTACTGACTCTAAGGTGGTCTAGTACCTTGAGTAGAAACACTTGATGATGAAGGGGATGGAGCCATAAAACACTTATGCTGCTATCTAGGGTTTCCACTACCCTTAGGCTGACTTAACTCTACTGAACCATTCCTCGTATTCTTTCTAAATAGATATTCTCTTTTATCTTATCCTTATCCCTTTTTATTTTCTCCAATTGAACAATCAACCGACACATGTCCATCCTAGTATTCGAAGTAGCTTCCTTCCCTTTTTTAATCAAGTGAGGAGAAAGCTGAGAAATAAAGATGTCCATATGATTCTGCATATCAGTAACCATGTCTGGCATACTTAGATAGTTGGTTGAACTTCATCCCATATTAAGCAACTGTCATAGAGAACTATTGCATACTGATAAAGTCTCTCATATTTTCACTTCTCTTTTCCCTAGGAATGAACCTATCTAGGAAAGCTATTTTAAATTTATTCCAAGTAAGAGGATCTGCACTTGCCAGCCTATTTATCCTTGATTGATTAGCCCAATCTCAAGCAACATCTTTCATATGGTACATGCCCAAATACACCATATCGATCTTTGTCACCCTCATGATATTATAAGCCCTTTTCACCTCTTTAATGAACCCTTCTGGGTCATCTCCTACCTTAGAACCATTGGAAGACCAGGGTTGTATTCGGAGAAAATCCCTAACTCTAACTACAGCAGCATCCTGAACAACTTGGGGAATAGCTGTATCTGCTGCCTGATGTTGAGTCTGAGCAATCAAGTGCATCATAAATTGGAACTCAACATTGGTGATATTCTATAGCCCGGGAACTGGCAGAGCTTGATTCTTTTGCCCTTGATTCCTAGTCTGACGAGCTAGTTATTTGCATGGAGACATGATCTGAAATCATAAATCTTGATCATAAAATAGTATGGAGTTAAACCCCAAAGCATGAAACATGTATGAAATAAAGGGAAATTTTCCTACATATTTAGTAGCCCTACAATTATAAGTGTGTCACGATTCACTCCCATAAAAGATACTCTACCTTACATCGTCTTTCAGACATCCTATGAAGATTGAACCTAAGGCTCTGATACCAAGTTTTTAATGCATTGGAGTCACCCATTGGGCGCTACAAGTCATCCTTAGACATCGAGCTTCCTCTGCATCCTTAGACGGACCCTTGGCTCATCACATAGTTCTAATCATTCACCCTCAGTGGAAGCAATCAACAAATATATATAATTGTTATAGATCCTCATAAGAATAAAGAAAATGTTGCTGAAATGAATACAAAATTGCAACTTAAACATCATAATATCAATTTGTCAAAAAGCCTCTAGACTCCGGAAGTACTAGGTTGCTAGGAAAAGTCCCTAGCTAACCTTAGATTAAATGAAACAAATAGTCAATAGCCTACTACAAAGTTCTAATGAAGCCAACAATCCAGTGAAATAAAATAGTCCTCGATCCATGAGGACTCACCAAAGTCTAAGTAGCTAAGAGTAGTATACTAGTCAACCATAAACGTGAGGATGGCTAGATGAACCTACATGTATGAAATACATACAGCGCAAGGAAATATGCGATCAGTACATTTGAATATACTGAGTAAGAGGGACGGTAACATGAATAGGTAGTAATCAACATGTTAAAAGTATACAGGTAAGTAACATGAATAAGCTATGAAATACATGATTAAGTAACAATGACCTTACCAATTTCAATAATTAAATATCGAATAGTTCAATTAAATCAAGTAGTAAAATCTAATTTCTTAATAAAAGTACAACTTTCAAAATATTACTATGACACTGTGGGAGGTTCTATAATTGACATATAAGATCATGTGAGATGATATGAAATTCAGTCTGCATCATTGCTGATGGGTGCACTATAACTTGCCACAAATATAGTACTTGCCAATAAACTATTGGATCCATCTAGTACTTTCAAGTAGGCTCTCATTGGGCCAGAATACATCATCCTATTATTAGCAACATAGTTGTGGGACTGGGTCTTTCAACCTAATCTGCTCAGTTCTAATGCTACCCTAAACATACCACTGCTCCTAACTTGACTATTTGGGTGAAAAACTAACCAAGCAACATGTTTTAGCCTCCTTGGAAAACTTTATCAAATTCCCTTACTTTAGTGAAATCATTATTGAGTCTAAACTTTAGACAAACACTAACTTGGCTTATCAAATCACATAATTCTGCTCAGAATCTCATTTATGCATCATTATGGGATAAACTTTCAAGTTAGGGTACACAATTTATTCAAATCTTGACAACAATTTTAATGTAAATAATCATGGTAAAAGTTATGCAAGAGCATATAGAAATATTTCAATGGTAATGATTGGAACATAGACTAAAGAAATTACATAGATTTATTAAATATCCTAGAAAGATCAGTTATGAAAGAAACTAGGTTTGGGACACTAGGGTGGAAGGATTCCCTTCTTTGTAAAGCATTCATACTTAAGACTTGGAGAAATCCCTGGTTGAATTGAAGAAGAAGCTCACCCCATTTGAAACCTTAGTTCTGAATCCTTTAGAGAAAAAGATTAATGTTTTTTATTCTTTTTTGATGGTTGAGAAATAATGAGAGAAAATATTAAAGGTTCGACTTTTATATATTTAATTTCAGGGCCTAAGAAGACATAATACTATTCATTAAAGAGTGGGGAATGACTAAAAATTTCCTGAAAAAAGGGAATAAAAGTGAAATGGAAGGTTTTGACAGGATACTTGATAGTCCGTCAAGTGCCTTGACGAGACCGTAAGGTGGTCCGTGAAACCTTCCCCCTTGAGATCACTAGACAATCTGACAGGTCTTTTTATGGCCCATCATCCATGTTTACAGTCCATGGAACAATCCGTAGGGTCATTCCACACCTAGAAATTTTTATAGGATTTTGGGAAAAATTGTGATTAATATTGCGGACGAGATTACGGTCCATAAAGTCGTTCTTCGAACCTTCGTATGACCCGTAAAAAGCTGGCAGTGTACAGTTTTGGTTAAAATGCACCAACAATATTTGTTTAGCTCAAGGAATGCATAGAAAGAATTTCCAAGGTGTTACATTAACCCCTCATATTTGATACTAGTGAACAAATTAAGTCATTACCACCTCACATTCAAACGACTACCCCAATGTTCCCATTTCTCCCAGTACAATCAAATAACCAAGAATTCATACCAACACTTTATAAAAGAACCATAAAACCTGAACTTGACTTAAATCGAGGAAATCTACAAATATTTAGCCTTGCCCTTCCGTAGAACCTCAAAATGAGAAAAATCTATTCTCCAACACATTAAACACAAGAAATAACAGCAATGAATACCCATATGTTAATATTTACCACTTTATTAAAAAATCCACCTCTGACACACAACATCAAAATCCAAATTTTATTTCAAAAACATGTTACCGATACTTGGGAAATCTACTTATCAATTTTTAATAAAAACCCATTCCATTTCATGGTTCAAAATCAATTTTTTTTAATTTTCGAGTTCATGCATAAAACCCCCATTTTCATCTTCAAAAACTTCAAATCTAAGGTTAAAATCATAAATTAGATTATAGAAATCTATGAAATCTTGTTTAGAAATATTACCCAATGTTTAAATGTTGAAATCCATTTCTTTAATCTTGTCAAAATGAGTGAGAATTACCTCAAGTTCCAAGAAAAAATGAAATAAAATGGGTATGTAAAGTCCACTGCCCAGGTGCATTGTTCATCGCGAATTAGACACCTAGGCGTGATTGTGGAGGCCCAGAAACTAAAACCCATCCCAATCACTGACCATCCCATACTATCCGACCCCTGATTCTCTTTATCCTTTTGTAAAAGCAGCATGTATCCTATGAACGGGACAATTGATCAGGCCCCAGCCCTGCGGTCACGACCCTTCTTTGCGATCGCGAGGGTCAACTTGTGAAAGAACTAATATCTATTTTTGACAGTAATAACTCAAATTTTAGAACACGAAATGAGCCCTCAAAATTCGTTTGGGATCTCGTGTAACCAAAAGAAATATGCAACCGTACTCATTTCAAAGTTCTAGACTCAATGGAACTATCAAATCACGAATATGAGGTCTCGGTGACCCAATACTCGTTTAAGCTAAATATAAACTTTAACTTAAAATGACTAAAATGCCCCCGAGCCTATGGAAAAAATATTAAAGACCTTATTCTAGACAATAATCCACCTCCCAAATCTAATAGAACCATCTGATTTCTAATCCGAGTACTCTAAGTCTGAGTGTTAATCCATGTCAACCATATCCCTTAGAACTCAAATTTTCTCATCAAAGCATCCAAAATACCACAAATGGGCTAAAATATGAAACGAAGATGCTACTAGACCAAAGTTGACATTTGAGAGTTGATGGAGCTGACAAATTTTATTTCAAGGTGCCAAACTCCAAATAACCCCTAGAGTTCCATATTTAAAACTTAAAGCTTTAAAACCCGATATTTCCAAAATCTTATTCAAAATCATTCTATTCCCAAACCAACCATGGAATAAAACTTGGTTATGCATAATGCAATTACAATAAGGTAAAAATGGTAAAAATTAGCAAAAGTTGAAAAATGACCTAGACATTACAATATCCACCACTTAAGAACATGTTTATCATCAAACATAAAATAAGAATGTAGTGTTGGCTCAACCCGATGCCTGAAGCATAACTCGAAAGGTCTGTTTTTTATTTCTCAAGTGAACTTTGCGAGATGCCACTACCACATTATAACACAAGTCTGAGTTTCCAAGTCAACATTGGAAATCAACACATTAATGGCAATAGTACTTCACATAAATGGTGTATTTACCACACCTCTAAGATGACCAAGATAACCAAGGTCACTTTATAGACCCAAAATGATCTAGAAATCTCTTAACCACTGTGATATAATTGAATGGAATTGTCTTCTTACCTCAGCCAAAATTTCTAAACTACTATCACTAAAAGTCGAAGTGAATTAGATACTCAACCATCACTTGCCCACAAGGTGACCAGCCAAAACTGGATGACACATACCCAACACTTGTTTTCCTTACTTGATTCAACCATATTGCTTGAGCTATAGGACTCAAGACTCAAGAATAATAGTCACTACCTTCAAACTACATCCCATAGGAAACACACTTTAGTTTTAGCCATTGAAATAACGATCCCACAAGGATCCTACAATCCCAGGTAACATCCATGGAAACTAAATATATACTAACAGAGGAATTTAAACAAACCCTACAAAATACAAATAGTAACCAAAATAAAACTCTTTGAAAATGATCATTGACCCTAAAATTTAACAAAATACCGAGTGTCACATCAAGGATACCCTTAGACCCACTCACAAAAGATGGTAACAACAACTGACTCAATCTTCTAAGCATAAAAATCTCCTGAAACTAAACTAGTAATGAGCCAAAGCGTGATATAGGAAGTCCAACCCTGGAAGTGATCTTACCCAACCATCAATGCACTCTATAATTTACCTATTACGAAACTCCAGAAAATACTTTCACATCCCACTACCACATAAAATCTACCATACTTGAAAGTATAAATACTACTCGATCACTAACCTTAAACTAGATCATATCAGAGGATTGGTTCACCCGATTCACCTAAGAATCCACCCATTAAGTAGCAATACTATTGGAAACCAAAGAAAGGCTAGCCATCGCATTAAAACTAGCATGGAGTATAACAACACATAGAGGAGAGAAAAACCACATTAAGGCAATAACAAAGTAATTCAATGACACACCGATGCAATATCAATACTAAGAGGAGCGAAAAACACCAGTTGTGTTTCACCATTACCATTAAAATGTAGAACCCACCAAAAATAGCAGAATCCTTGAAATGCTCAAAGTTAATGACATCCTTGATCATAATTTATCATTAATAGTCTATTCGACACATTAGGCCTGTAGCAACGAGGAAATCAAGAATCCTTAAAAGGGGACTATCCCTCCGCTCTATCAAAATCCAGATCAAGAAAGGTAGCTCTGGCACGACCTCTCGCTAGGGATGCTCCCTTAGACCCTGTGCCTAGATCTAGCTCTGGTGCTCAAAATATTGATAAAGACACACAAGGAATTCAATATTCGCAAATCAACTATGCCAGTTAGGGGAGAAAGAATAAAGAAATATTTTCCTAGAGTTATATAGCCTCTTAAGGAGAAGTGACGAATGCCTCTGCATCGATCCACGAGAGTCTACTAAACTTAGATTGTATAGAGTGGAACCTATGAACCTAGGGCTCTGATAACTATTCATTACGACCCAGAATTTGATCATGATGCCACCTATCTTCCCACCTCGATAGGTCATCCAAACTATCAATAATTCAAACAGAGACAATGGTAAATTTAGAAGTAAGTAAAAGCAAGGATCTATAAGCAAAAATCTCAACTAAAACACCCAAAACCAGGTTTTCATTATGTACGAGCCACTACTAGAGTTTATACAATAATACATAGTCTCGAAGTAGTTTTTAGTAAGTAAAGACACAATAAAGATAAAAGAAAATACAAGAGTTCTCTAGTAACGGGGGATGAGATGGCCAGCTAGCTCCAAATACTCTAAGGGTGCCCTTGGACTGAAACTAAGGAGTTGATCACAAAGTCCTATGTTAGATAACTTCACAAAAGTGCAAAAAATTAAAGAATGAGTACAAAAACACGGTATTCAGCAGCATACTCCACAGGTCTAACTATAAAATAAAAGTGGAACTCCTAACATCTAACTAAACCTTACGCCACTACTGTATGCATACAGTTTATATACATCAATACAAATATAAATATACAAAAGATCAAGACAAGTAACCAATTCTCAATATTGCTACAAATACAAATATGAGTCTCAGATAAGGACAACAGGTACTCCCAGCAGTCTCAAATCCATTTTAACAATTGAATAATCTCAAATTGTTGACAAGATACTTAGGTAATCTCAAGTTATCATGGAATTTCAAGTAATCTCAAGTCATCAAAAAAATAAGAGAATCCTCATGTTATCAGCAAATATCAAGTAATCTCAAATTATCAACAATTATCAGATAATCCTCAAGTTGTCATCGAATATTAAGTAATCTCAAGTCATCAACAAATAATCAGATAATGCTTAAGTTATCACCGAAAATCAAGTCATGAACAAGTAATCAGACAAATCTACAAGAAAACACATATCACGGTCAATGAAATGCATAATGTAAATAACAGAAATGCATGCCTATACTATTTACACTCCTGCTAGTATATATATATATATTTACACGTCATAGAAAAGACCCTCGGGGGATAGCTAAGTCATGTACGACCTTAGTACATACCTGTTGGTATATATGTATACATCACAGTCTAAGACCCATGGAGGCTAGCTATGTTGTGCATCCGTACTGGCAAGGTACCTGCTCCAGAATCATACAAATGTAAATAAGACCACAACCTCAATATCTGTATGGTCCAATTATTAAAAGGATAGTCATGTTATGAAAATATTACCATAACAGCAATATCAATATGATTAATTTATTTAAGAATAAATAATTTTCTAACGTAATTCATATGAGGTTGCTATTTTATCTAAAGGTACAAGTATGTCCGCCTCTCTTAGGCAATCACTATCAAGGATATCATTCCTGATTCCATTTAGCCTCAACTGGCTTCACAGTTTTTAATTATAAAGGTATTAATAAATCTTCAAGGGAAATATCAACAACAGTTAATTAAGCCCCAAATTCCTACATGAAGGTACCATTTTCAATAATATTAGTCAATTCAAAGCAACTTATAATCTGAATCAAGTCAATGGTTCAACAATTTATTTATCTAGTTTTAGCCTCAATAGGTCATCACATTTTAGTTATTAAAAGTCTTTATCAAGTCATTACGAGCAATGTCTATACAATTCGCATCCAACGCAATTAAGTCATCTCAGGGCATCATGATAATATAGAAATTAATTTATGAATCAAACAATGATAAGGCATTCCAATTAAATGGAAATTGTCATCAACCAAAAACATATGCAAGTCCAAGTGCTCCACCAGGGTATCAGTTCAATCATAAAAGTAAAATTAAGTATTCCAATTATCAAGTTCAAGTATACAATTTTAAAAAGTTCACGAAATCACATTACCATAAAGTTCTCATTTTAACCCCTCATTTTTGATACCCGTCACCAAATTAGTCCTTACCACCTTATATTCAAACGACTACCCCAATTTTCTTGTTTCTCCCAATTATAATCAAATAATCAAGAATTCACTCCAGCACTTTGTGAAAAAAAAAACACAAAACCTCAACTTACCTTAAAGTCGAGTAAATCTACCAATCGTGCGCCCTACGCTTCTGTCGATCCTCTGAATGATAAAAATCTATTCATGATCACATTACACACAAGAAATAACTATAATCAATACCTATATGTTAATATTTACCACTTTATTCAAAAATAGACCCCGGCCCACAATATCAAAATCAAAATCTTATTGCAAAAACATGTTACCTGATACTTGAGAGATCTAATTATCAATTTTTATGAAAAACCCATTCCACTTCATGGTTCAAAATCAAGATTTTTTTGAATTCTCGAGTTCATACATGAAACCCCCATTTTCATTGTCAAAACCTTAAAACCTAGGTTAAAATCATGAATTAGATGATAGAAACTTATCAAATCATGGTTACAAACATTACCCGATGTTTAAAGTTTGAAATCCCCTTCTTTAACCTTGTCAAAATGTGTGGGAATTCCAGTGCCATGACCGCTAATTCCCCAAGAATCTTCAATAATATGTCCTATAGCAACGGGGCTGCAGTGTACTAAATAGGGGTATGTAAAGTCCAAAAAATAATGAAATAAAAAGGTATTTAAAGTCCACTGTGCAAAATCCTAGAAACTAAAACCCGCCGCAGACCATCCCATGCAATTGTAACCCCAGATGTCCTTTGTCCTTCGCGAACGTGACGTGTATCCCACGAACACGATCATTGGTTAAGTCCCTCCTTTACGATTGTGACCATCATCCTATATAGTGAGGGTTAACTGGTGATAGCACTGGTTGCTATTTTTTTATAGCAATAACTCAAAATTTCACAACTTGGAATGGGCCCTCGGGATTCATTAGAATACTGTGCAAATAAACCATATATGCAACTATACTAATTTTGACTCTCCAGACTCAATAGGAAGATATAATCTCATGTACAAAGTGTCTGTGACTTGATACTCATTTAAGGACTAAAAACAAACTTTAACTAAAAATAACCCAAATACCCCCTGGGCCTATGGAAAAAATATGAAAGACCTCATTCTTGGACAAAATGCTTCTTGAGAATCCAACGAAACCTTTAGATTTATTACCCGAGCACTCTAAGACTAAGTGTTGACACAAGTCAATCATTTCCCTTAAAACTTAATTTTATTCCATTGAAGAACCCAAAATCATCATGAATGGGCTAAAATAGGAAACGAGAGTGCTACTAGACCAAAGTCGATAATAAGGAGTTGATGGAACTAAGGGTTTTTTATTTTGAGGTCCCGAGATCTCCTAGAGTTCCATATTTCACACTCTAAAGATTTAAACCCAAAACTTCCAAAATCTTACGCAAACTCATTTGGTTCCCAAACCAACCATGGAATCGAACTTGGTTTGGCATAACACAATTATAGGAAGGAAAAAGGGTAAAAATCCACAGAAGTCAGAGAAATTACCTAGAGTGTCATTACAACATCCACTACTAAGAACCATGTTAGTCCTCGAACATAAGAATGATGTAGAGCTGGCTCAACTCGAAGCTTGAAGCATAACTCGCAAGGTCAGGTTTTTGCTTCTCAAGTGAACTTCCTGAGATGGCACTACCAAAATACAATACAAGTCCGAATTTTTCAGTCAAAACATATCAATGGAAACCACACTTCGCAAAATCGATGTACTTCCCATACCTCCAAGATAATCAAGCTCACTCCATAGACCCAAACAAGCTATAAATCTTTAAAGCACCACGGAATCATTGAATGGACTTGTCTTCTCACCTCAACATGAATTTATGAACCACTATTACTTACACTGAAGTGAAGATGAAACTCAACCATCACTCACCTATAAGATGACCTACAAAAACTGGATGACCCATGCCTAACACTTGTTTTCCTTAATCGAATCAACAAAATTGCTCTTGCTACAGGACTCAGGAACAAAGGATACTGTCCACTACCTTCCTACTACATCCTATAGGAAAACCATGTTACTTTTAATCACTAAAATGAAAATACCACAAGGATCCTATAACCTATATACCATCTATGGCAACAAAATACCTACTAATAGAGGCAATTGAAAAGAAACCCATGAACAATACGAAGTAGAAATCAAATTAAAAATATTTGAAACATGAATACCGACTATAAAATCTAATAATATACCACGTGTTACATTAGGGATACCCTTAGACCAACACAGTAAAGATGGTAATAGTAACCGACTCAATCCGCCAAGTATAAAAATCTCCTGAAATTGATCTAGTCATGAGCCAAAGCATGATATAGGAAGGTCCAACCATAGAAATGATTTTACCTAATCATTAAAGGAAACACATACCTCTCATAAAACTCCAAAAATCCTTTCACATCCCACGACCACATCAAATCTATCGTACATGAAAGGATCAATACCACTCGGTCACTAACCTTTA